>VZTH01000058.1:31372-224006 GCA_013397815.1 Aleadryas rufinucha
AAAAAATAATGGAAAAAACTTTAAAACAAAAAAAAAAAAAAAAAAAAAAAGGTTTTTTACTTTGAGTCCATATGAAAATTCTTTGAGTCTGTAGCTACCAAATTTCAACTAAATTTCAAAGTATAAGCAAAACACAATGGAGTCTGGAAACCTATTGTTGTTACATTCTTGTTTCACACTGAAATTCCTTAGCTAGTATCTACCATGAAGAACTATTAGTGAATTAACAGAAACACTTAAGATACTTTGGTCAGATTCTTTCTTTGCTTTAAGAATATGGAACTTTAACATATTTTAACAAAACAATACAAAAATGCACAGACTTCAATCAGTATTTAGTAGCAGTATCTAGTTCTTATGCAACACTATTTCATGTTGAGATCACCATGGGCTTTACAGAGCACAGTTGACAGCTGCATTGACAGAGAGACCTATACAGTGCTTACCATGGTAAACATAAGGCTAGTGCTTCATTACATTAGAGAAGAGACAAGACATGAGAATAATTTTACTCATCAAACTTCATGTAGCTAGAATTGGCCTTAAAATTAAACTTATTGTGCCTCAGCAGTAAGAGAAGTTGTTGCATGAAAATGAGGAAACATCACAGAATATAGTACATTATAAATAATGTATTTAAATTTTTAAATACTTAAATTATTCAAAGTATTAAATAATGAAGGGAAAATTAACAGCTACACCTTATAAAATAAAGGTACGGCAATAGTCACTGGCTGCACTATGTGACAATACAAATATGGCTGCCACAAATGGAAATGACTCGAAGGTAAAAAAAAAAGCAAAATAAAGCAGCAAACCACAGCTTACAGGGAACTTGGGTCAAATTAGAAAGATTTCAAAGGCATAACACAAGATGGGTGAGTTCTTGTTCAAACCAAAGCATTTGAAGGGAAAGAGCCAACTTTGATTCCAGTGTCAGACAGCCCATTACATCTGGGTACTTTTACAGTTGCAATGTTAAATGTGTGCTGTCTCTTGAACATGTTTGCCTGGTTCACTGGTTACTCCTGAGCATTGTTACATGTTTGTATACCAGGCAGAAGAACCCTCAAACTCCTTTTCTTTCCTCTATAATAGCATGGAGGAGGCTGATTAAGGCCCACTTGACATCATTCTGGAGCAGCACTGCCTTGTCTGGTGTAATGTTTTCTCATTGCGAGAATGAGATGCCGCATCTTTATATTGTAAACTCTCCCATTAAATCAGCAAAACTAAGAGCTACATAAGACCAACAACCAGAAGAACAGCTGATGAGAATGCAATATTGTCCATTACAAGACTGATTGGAATGGCAAGCCAGTTATGGAAGCAAATTCTTTATGTTTTACTGTACTGAAATACAGATGCAAGACCTATTATTATTATATGAGAATTACCAAATGTTACTGGCGTATAGCAGTCCCCACATCTCCTGCTAGACTTTTACTGTAGCTGTCAGTTTTATGTAATTTTGCCATGCTATATTAGTCACCTTTAAAATATTTTAAATTTCCTTTTAATATTCAGTGCAAGAATTTTATGGGACCATTAATTACATGTAAGTCGCAAATGCCAACATTTGATTATTGTGTTGCTTTACAATGGATCTTTTATCTTTTGTCATTCTGAGGGCTTTCTAGGCTTGCCCCTTAAACAGAACTGACCCATCAGAAAGTACCTGTATTCTGCACCAAGGACAGTTCACAGGCAATCCCAGAAAGCTTGTGAGAGGCCTTAAGGATGATTAACTACATAAGAACGATAATTAAAGTTTAAGAGGGAAAAACAAAATCACCTGTGACCTTCTCATATTCTTGTTTCCATATAGCCAAAGAGGAAAAAAACAATCCAATATCTACAGTAACTGGCAGTGCAACAGAAAAGCAAGAAACACGTATTTCAAAAGACGACAACTTTTATTTATTTATTTAAGTCAAGAACTCTCCAGTCTTTAGATTAAATCTGTCCTGAGCGTGCAGACTGATGAAAGTTCTTTTGAAAGCTAGCTGGAAAAGAAAAAACCTATCAAGATAGATGCATATAGTTTAGATGGAGGAATTCTGTCCAAATGGCAATCCAGTGCCCTTTTTACACTTACACACTTTCACTTTTTACACTTACACTTTACACTTATACACTTACACTTATCTTCAGGAGATAAATAACCATACTGACTGTTATAATGAGTAGCATAATAAATTGAGATCGTCTCCCTCTAAAGTGACTAATGAGCAAACCTTTACAGGCTACTCCAAATATTTGTTTGGGTTTTTGTGTTTTTTTTTCATTTAGATATATACTTTATAACTGGATGCTACTTAAGTCTGTTTAAACCATTAAGAAATTTGAAAGAAGATTATCAACACATGATTTTTCCACCAGGGGAAAAACATACCAACAGTAAATCGAGAAGTCCACCAGAGATTTTAAAACTCTGACTGGAGATTAAAATAGTTAGATTCCCTCTCTGGCACTATCTAAGTTAAAGTAGAGTAATGAGTGTTGAAAAAAACCAAACCATACAAATCAATAGCAGTATTAAACAAACATTAAAATATTATTGAATTTCTGTCTCTGAATTAAGCTTTCATAAAGGTTGACATAATGTAGTTGGACAAGTAGGCCCTTGTCCAACCATCCATTGGAGTCTTTTCTACTCACTGCCTGCAATTTCTGAACAGATACATAGTAGAAACAAAAGTATTTAAATATATGCCTGAAAACTCAGCATAATTTTATGTTTCAGCTACTTTCTATATGCTTTAATTAATATTTCCAGGTAGTTGGATAAATTTAGCTATATATCTATACTAAGTATATATCTATACTTCATACAGTACCTTTTTGAGTATTTGTAAACAGGCATGCAAGCACAACCAATCAATTTTCTGAGGTTTTCTTCCTATACTCTTAGAGAAGAAAAGCAACACCCTGCATTCTTGGTTGACACATCAAACACTTCAAAAGCAGAATCAGAGTGCACAATAATCAAGAGTCTATTGGCCACAAACAATTCGTAAATACTGCCTAACATTTAATGTTCACAAAACTGTTTTAAAACTATAACAGATACCAAACAAAAGTGATAACTCTAGTTAGGAAACAGTCCTCTTTCTAACAAGCAAGCAGCAAAAATTCCTCAAATATAATATCCAAATGCTTTTGGGTTTGGAGTACCAAATTAAAATAGATCACGAATTAAATTAATTTCAAAGTATTTTTCATGCTAAACTGTATGTAAATGAGCAGATTATTCAGGCAATAATTAAATAGGATTATAGAAAGGCATAATCCTTTTAATATACTATACTTCCATTTTCCAACTAAAGTGAACTACTTTTAGGCAGCTTCACAGTAAATATTAACCACTATCTTCCTTGACCATAATCGTCAAAACCCTGCATTGATTTACCTGTATAATATGCAGGGTTTTATATATTCCACACATCATTGTCTATTATTGTTGAGTATAAATTAAGCTCTCAAATACTTGTATTTGAAATACAGCATATGCTTGAAATTTTTCATAGCCTTTATAATTGATTGCTTCTGACTTTGTCTTTTTCATTCTTTTATATACATGTCCTTCTATGAACATATTTTTAAA
Organism: Aleadryas rufinucha; assembly: GCA_013397815.1. Classification (NCBI taxonomy): domain Eukaryota; kingdom Metazoa; phylum Chordata; class Aves; order Passeriformes; genus Aleadryas; species Aleadryas rufinucha. The sequence goes on from VZTH01000058.1 coordinate 34,980, forward strand.
GTACTAAAATCCACTTGACAATGTCACTTTAAAATAGTCTTTTGTGCCTTATCTCGCTAGCTGTAATCAATCAGGAATATTAAAGCTGTGTCTCATGCTACTGAGGAAAATGAACTACTCCTCTGCATGGACAGAAAACTGGTGTAGTGAGAGCTCCAAAGTACATAAGAGGTTACACAGCCTGTCATCTTCAGTTCTGAGGTTAATGCCAGTGAGCAAGGAACTGTACTTTCAGATCTGACATGAAATGTCATGAGATAGATGAGGTAATCATAAAGTGCAGTTACCAAGACTAGACCGGTCTGAGTACTGCAGCATGTAAGAACTTAATGCATCTCTCAGTGAGAGTGTTACTGCTGAAGTACAAGCTCCTGTTGTAAAGCCAGCAGGTGATCTGTTCATAAAGTGAAAGGTGGCCTGCAAAGTACACATTTAACAAGATTTGTTTTTCCCTCAGTATATGGGGGTACTGCAGAAGGATGTTGCTAGTGGGGTAAAATGAAGAAAATAGAATGCTATGCCTTTCTTTAATTTCTTTGGTAACCAAAAAACAGTCACGATAAGGCATGCCAATATTTGAAAACATCAATGCAAAAAAATAAATTAAGAAATGGAAAGCTATTGAAACACTAGAGCTGACAACTTAGTCATACGGTAAAAGAACTCATTGCCTTAATGTACAAAGGAAGACAAGAAAGAAAACCCGAACCAGAGCTGTTCACAGATTCATAAGCAATGTGGAAAAAAATAGGTTACATACCTTCCTGTTATAGAGGTATGGATTGGGTTTGCATGGACAGATTTTGGTAGCGGAGGGGACTACAGGAGTGGCTTCTGTGAGAAGCTGCCAGAAGCTTCCCTGATATCCGGCAGAGCCAATGCCAGGCAGCTCCAGGACAGACCCACCAAGGCCAAGGCCAAGGCAATCTGAAATGGTGGAAACACCTCTGTGATAACATATTCGAGAAGGAAATATAAAAAAGCCATTTTGCACATATAACTGTGACCAGAGAAGAGCGGGGTGAGAATATGTGAGAGGAACAGCTCTGCAGACACCAAGGTCAGTGGAGAAGGAGGGGCAGAAGTTTCTCCAGGCACTGGAGCTGGAACTCCTGTGCAGCCCATGGTGCAGCCCATGGTGAGGCAGCTGTGACCCTGCAGCCCAAGGAGGACAACAGGGATGCAGAGATTCCCCTGCAGCCCATGGAAGACCCCACACTGATGGATCCATTAGGGTGGATGCCTGAGAGAGTGCTGTGAACCCGTGGGAAACCTGTGCTGGAGCGAGGCCTGGCAAGGACCTGAGGACCCATGGAGAGAGGAGCCCACACTGGAGCAGGTTTGCTGGTAGGATTTGTGACCCTGTTGGGGACTCACATTAGGGCAGGCTGTGTCTGAAGCACTGCACCCCACAGAGGAGTGACCCATGTGGCAGCAGTTTGTAGAGAGCTGATGCTGTGGGATGGATTCACGCAGGAAAAGTTAGTAGAGAACTGTCTCCCATGGGAGGGGCCCCACACTGGAGCAGGGGAAGGACTCCTCTCCCTGAGCAGCAGCAGAAACAACCTGGGATGAACTGACCATGACCCCCATTCTCTGTTTCCCTGTGCCACTGGGGGAGTAGGTAGAACACAGAAAGATAAAATTTCTCAAAAGATGAAAAATTACTGAGTAAACAATTATTCACAGGACTAGAGAGAAGGCCACAACTATTTGCTCGCTATGTCTGTGTTCTAAGAGCTCTGGAGGAAAATGGTAATGTGAATTGGTTATATACTTGCTCAACAGGCTGCTGCAAAAGAACAGTTGAACCAGATGCAGTCAAATAACAACTGAGAAAGTTCTTCTATGTTTTTATTGACAATGTTTACAAATACTATTAAAAAAATGTATTGGGATACAGTGGTAGAGAAGTAAAATATGGTTCAGGTTAGGGGGATACAAAATTAGCAGGGTCATTTTGTATAATCCCTGTTTGCTCATCCATTTCATTAATGTACTTATATTGCGTTTTTCCAGATAAGGAGTATTTTGGTTTTGTAAGGCCAAAGTCACTTGAATTCTACAGAATTTCTTCTACAGTGAACAAAAACAATTTAGGGAATAACGGGGTTGCTGCATTGCAACTGATCATTTAAACAGATCATCACCATATTAGTTGGGCCCTGCTAATGTAATCTGGCAGAAGAAATCGTGTCTCCACAAGAATTGAATGTTTTAATTTGAGCATACTACAGGAGTCCATCTGGCCATTTAAAAACACTTCTAGCTGTAGATTCTTTCTAAGGCCTACTGGTTTCAAAACATTATTTTCTTTCTGACAGTTAACTGTATGAACTACATAGCTATGGAAATATTTGAATTGTAAATATTGAAAATCAGCTACTGTTCATGCATTGCAACTTTTCATATATTTTAATATGCATATTAACACCATGAAGGCTCCATATTCATAAAACTGATCTTGACAGATAATAATAATTGTTGAACATAATTGATAATACCACTTATTGAAAGTGACCAACCATTTAATAGTTTCTCTCTTTTTCACTTGCTTTAATTCTGGAGAAACATGATGATATTAAATGTTCAGTATGGTAAGTTCAAGATTAATAATTCAATTATCATTAAGCACAGATTGAAACAATAGTATTGTCTTGCCTTACAATTTCAAGAGTTTTAGCGAATCATTTAATAATGTCAGTACTCTTCCTATGCATGGATTGTCTGGGTTGACAACACCATGCAATGGTTTCCAAACCAACATTTTGCCACAGCTAAAAAGAAGTTGTGAACCAAAATGTTTTACAGTTGCTTCAGTGGGGGATTTTTGTAATACATAACTACAGACACTTCCTCTGCATTAAAAAAAAATGGGCCAAACTCACAGCACAGGGATAAATACTCCCAGGGGGAGGAAGTTGCTTCACTGACTCACAACAGAGACAGTGCCTTGGTATGAACACCAGCTCCTGGCAAAGGACGTGTGATGGACAAGTGGCACTAGTTTGTAGCTGTGCAGCAGCTCATCGCTCTCTCTGCTGAGCGTTTGCCATGGGGTCATATTCAAACCAACACATTTTGCCTCACAGTAAAAAGAATTAAATGATCTCCCTGTTTTCTTTGATTAGACCAGCATAAGGCAGAGGACAGGAGCCCTCTCTTAATTTCATTATGGTCAAATTTCAGTAAGGATTTAATTTTCATTTTAAAAGGGACAATTGCAGACTGAAGGATCATCTGAGTTTCCTGAGGAGTTTCCTCACATAAAGACAGAAAGTTGAAATTGCTTATCTTTCACTCCTCTGTGAAACCTGGCTCTCAGACATGTGGTCTTAACAGAGCTTAGGTGGACTTTTCTCTTCAGCTTTTGATCTTGCCAGTCTCTTCTTTACTAGCATAAATGATCAGACAGCATGCACAAACATTGCCAGTTGCATATCTTTTGAAAATATGGAAGTCAAAACCTGGGCTCCTGCCTCTTCCTTTTGATCTGAATCTATTCTTTATTTTTTCTCAGATTCATAAATGTGAAAATATCTCTTGAGCTGTACATATGATGTCTCATATATATTCACCATTTTCATAGCAAATGCTTTGAAATTGTTTATTTCCAATTGAGGAATTTTTTAAAAACCTCCACTTTTTATTATAAAACTAACCACTACTTCTTCCCTTAATCTGTTTGAATAAATTGTTTTGGAAGAAATACACAATCAGACACCAATTTTCCAAACACTACTGAATATATGCAAGTTTAAATAAACAACCCAAAAATATAACCTCTGAAATACACCTTATACTTTTTCATAAAATGCATCTTGACAGAAAATAATAAGGATATAATTGATAATAAACACATCAAAGGTGACTAAGTATTTAATAACATCTCTTTAATTCCATACAAACAGGATATGTAGCACAGATCACAAATGTTCAATATAATAAGCTCAAATTTTATAATTCAATTAACATTAAATGTAATTTATGTCAAAACACTGTTTTAGGTGAATGGCAAGTAAATATTACCTAATTCTGCATCATGAGGACATGATGCATTGATCCCGTTATGGAAAATGAAATGTCAATAAAGCAGCAGGTTTTCAGTAAACAAATACATTTGTCAGGATAAACTGTCTATTGCACAGTCAGTAGTGGAATGATCAGGATTGTACTTTTGACTCCTATCCCATTTCCTGTCAGCCTTAGGGAGCTTTGAAAGAAGACCCACTTTGTGTGTCTGCAGTGCCCAGGAGACCTAGAGAGAAATTTTTGCTTCCTCCTTACATGCTTTGGTGGTCATACAGATAGGCAAGTCATTACACTCATCAAAAGTGCAAGGGACTAGGGTTTTTTTGTAAGACATTATAATGGTTTCAAGAAAATTGCCTAATCTCAGTTGAGTGGTATTTATAATGTGCTGTGAAGATAAATTCTTCCTCTGTAAGGCTGTATACTCACACATTAGATTGAAAGACTTCTTTCACCTTTGAGCAGAGCCAACATCTGCCACCTGTGTCCCCTGACAGACTGCCATTTGCTTCAAATTTCAGAAGAGGAGAAAAATGAACACTTTCTTATAGTGTTTCAGAGCAATATACATACTCCTTCCCCCACTGCTATGTAATTTTTATTCTTTGTAAGACCTGCACTTTTTTTTTCCTTTTTTTTTTTTTTTTGAGTGCTGCATTTTTTTTTTTCTTTTTTTTTTTTTTTTTTTTTAACCACAAGGCTGTGTTTATGTTAAAGTAGTCCAGATTTTGTAGTTTGGGGAAAAGAGCAGCTCACATTCTGGAACACCCACATACTAAGGCGGAGCAACAGAGCACACTCAAGGCAAAGATGACTCAATAAGAAGGTACAAGCAATTTCCCTGTCATTGCTGATAATATATAGGTAACGACCACACTGCTAAGTGCAAAACAGAAAGACTCCATGCCTCATAGGAAGTAATAGGAACAAACCATACAGTAAGTACATTTATGACAACAGTGTTGGAGCTTCTTCCCTTTCCTTTCCCCAGAGAAAGGGGCTGAACTCCAGAACTGCAGCACTTTCATGGGTGGTACCTCTGAGCTACCACACCCACTGCTCCGCATAGCAACACCTTACTGCAGGGAATTTAAGACCAACAGCTTTACTCAAATAGTTACTGGGAATGCCAGCAGGGCCCGAGCACCAGTGTAAAGCGATCTCACTGGATGACAGACCAAGCGGTGACATTCTGCATTAGTTTCTATTTCTAAACGATGTCAGGCTGCAGCCACATGCAAAACAGATTAGAGCAATCTTGTTTCAAGTGAGAAAAATGTGGCTAAATGTGGCAACATTTGTACTGCAAAGACCTTATTCTTCTCATCAGGCTCTGGTAAAAGAGTGAACTCGCAGCCAACACTGTGGGCTGCGCATCTGGATGCAGCTTAAGATGAAGCAATTACTTATCCTACAAAAGCTCTGATTCTTCAAGATGATCTACTCCATGTGTCTCCTATTGTGTGAGTCTGTGAGGCACATGTACACAACACATGTTTTCCTAGCAGTACCAACATTCAGCATTGCTCTGCTTGTACTTTCTGCTCCTTATGTTCCCATATGAGAGGACATTAAAGCTTGGCTAACTAAGCCCAATTATCCTTGCAGTGTTAACCCTATACTACTAAAAACTCTAAAGCCTGAACAGAAAGCAGACTAGAAAAACTTCACTGACAGCAGCTCTAATGGTAGTAAGTGACTGTTTTGTGGGAAAACAAACAAACACACACCTCCTCAAATTAAAAAAAAAAAAAAAACAAAAAAAAAAACCACCAAAAAACAACAAAACAAAACAAAAATAAACACCAAAAAAACCACCCAAAACCAAGACAAACCCCACAAAACATCTGTTTTAGATGGAGATGTCTACTTTTTATAGATCACCAGTAGTACAGGGGCTCAGGATGTACACCTAGTGGAGTGCTCCTTGTCATTGCCTGGTAGCTCTCATTGACTGGTTTGTAACGGTAGCAAGCAAAGACAGCCTCTGCCAGCCAACAATACTCTGACATTTGGAGGGGAAAAAAGTCCCTACCAGCCAAGAAAATGGAGATACCCTAGATAATCTAGTTCAAGAACATTTATGCTGAAGTAATTTAGCTTTGAAATATAGTACCCAAAACAGCAAAAGAAAGCCTGAAATGTTTATTTCCTGTTAATGGGGTAGAACAAAACTCAGGAGCTGTCAAAATATTCTTTTCTAGCAGTGAATCGGGATGAGAAGATCAAGCAACTTAGAACAGATTATTTTCAAATGCTAAATGAAGTGATAGCCTTCAGTTAGGAGCCAGGCAAGAAACAAGTGTGAAAAAAATTCTGAAGTCTGATATTGAGGACAAACTGTATCATAAGACAAAACAGTTGATGCTCAGCACAGTGGGTGGTATTAACGACACACTCTAAACTCTGTTTGGCCTTTGCAGTCAATATAAAAAATAATTTCCTCACTGACTTTTTTGGGTCACTTGGTGCTTTATATAAGAATTTACTGAAGTGGTAGGGATTGTTCGTATTTTGTTTTATTTCCACAGACCTCTCCATAAAGCAGAGGTTAGTATTTCATTCTGATCTGGGGAAAGATGCAGTCCATCTTAAACCTAGCTAGCTAAAAGAAATAGTCTATTAAAACTAGCTTTTCAGCCCCAGCAGGTGTTATAATTATTTCACTCCACCACTGCTACAACGTCAGACTCTGAAGAACTGGAAAAATAGCTACAAAGATGAAGTTTCCCAGAAATGTATATACTAGTAGAGCTCTATTTTGCTCACAGCATACTCTTTTTATTTCAGTAGGTATTTATGTATTTTAGCACCCAGTTTAAACTCAAGGAGGGTAGCTTCTTTTCCTGACCTTCCCATGGCCCAAATTTAGCCTTTTAATCTGCTGACCAACCAAAGCTGGAAATAGCAGAACAGAAGGTCACAACTGCCTTGCAGTGCAGGATCCTCAGTACAGGATAAATCACATCTTTCCTCTGCTATACAGCTCCATTGAGGATTACTGAGGAGGTTTGCATGCTTGGAGGAGGCTGTTGGCAGGGAAATCTGTGCTATCCCAATCAACCAGTTTGACCAAAATCAGTCACAAAAAACCCAAGAGATTCAGAGGAATGAGGCTATGAGCCCTTTCTTATTTTGTTTTTGCTGCAGTTACTTGAGAATCCAAATAATTGTTCATCTACCCTGTTTTTAAAGTCAACACTATCAGTCCAGCAGCTATGTACAGGTTGTCTTCAAATGGCAAAGCAAACAATCTCAGTAAATGGCTTACGCTTCATCTCAAAATCTGTGAGATTCCCATACAAGTTGTGTGGGATTGCACAGTGCAAAACCCCTCTTTCCAGGTTGCAATACCTCTGCCTAGAAGGTCAAGGGAGGAAAATTCTTGAGGTCAATCCCAAATTTGATCTCCTGCAAGGGAGGCTGTACAACTATCAGCTGAGCAGCCTTTGTGCTGACCCAGAAACTGCAAATGTCTCCATTTATATTCCTTTTAGATAAAGGAACTTTTCTTCTCCTACTTAAGCTTTTCAGAGGGAAAAAAAAAAGCAACCAACATCTTTTTTAGCTCAGCTTTTCTTTTGTGTTCTCTGTCCTTTGTAATCTACTTTGACTCACTGACAACACGTGACTTTCTGTACTCTCACTGTCTTTTAATCACCAGAAAAAAAAAAAAAGGAAAAAGAAACACTCCCCCCAAAACCCTCTGACTGTCCATCCCTCATGATTACAAGCCATCTCCTTTATCTAGTGGTGTGGGGAGGAAGAGGAGGAGGCAGCACAGCAAACCCTTTCCTTTCAATGGCCTCTGCCCCAGCAATGTGACTTCTTTTACTCCCAGTTGTCTTTTGTGTTGGGTCTTCACTGAGTGTAATTGTCAGATATGTCTGATGGGCAGCCACGCACACATGCAATAGCAGTGCCATTCCCTTCATGTGCCTTTTAAAGCAGCTGTTGAGTACAGATTCTGTATTTGGTCACACACATTTCCATGATTGACATCTCTGCATTTCTGGTTCTGTTCTGTGTGCTTTGATTCTTGAATTTGATGAAACCAGATTTACCAATGTGATAGTGAGTTGGTTTGCTGTTTTTGTTTGTTTTTAAAGGACTAAAATAATAACTGCATGCTTTTTAAATGTGGGGCTTAAATGTCCATGCTGTGACAATGGCTGTGTTATCTGTGGATTATAGTAGTGTTTTATTTGTGTATACTCCTGAAAAAATACTCAGACACTGCAATTACTGTAGAACAAACAGTGTAGCTGATCAAGGGCTTTTGTCCAGGCTCTTCAATGACACCCACACTGTGATTTGCTTTGACTGCCTACAGGATCAGTGAATGCACTGCAAGATTTTGCTGGGTTGGTATATGGAGCTGTAAGTCACATAGGACATGGGAGAAGGCACGACTGCCCTGTCTGTCATCCCACCGGGATTTTTTAGGCATGTACCTTCTGAATGTGAGTAGGTGACTGTATCTTGTATACAGCCCATATTTGAAAGTCTTCTTTGTTCTATTTAACTCCCAAGGAAAATTCAAGACTCTTGTTACCCTCAAACACTCAAGTACATAAGAAGCCATGAAGCAAATTGCAAGGTTTCTTTTTAAAACACTGATGAAAGTCCTCTTCTGTTTTTGCAGCACTCATAATTAAGGTTTTCCAGCTTTTCACTACAGGCACAAACCCCAGCAAATGAATAAGCCTCTTCCCCCCCACCTTAAATTTTCACACCCATACATCTCAGGTGCTGTGGTTTTTTATTAAAACCACAGAAGTTACAGTAAACCAGGCAGTGATTCACTTTCTAAATACAGGCTGGTGTGTCTGTCTTTACATTGTACTCATTATTGCAATGTCAAGGAGGATACTATGTTGTTTCCAAGAAGGAAAAAACAAAAGTTTTTAATTTCATTTGTGACCTGCCATTTGTCAGCTCAAGGTTTTGGGGATCTTTTGGGCACACTGGAATAGGTTATACCTGAATAACATATTAAGAACTGCCACTTAAAAAGCTCACATTTTGGAAGGAAGGATTATCTTTGGGCGCAGTGTCTTCTAGCTTCTCCATAAACCTGCCCTGTGACTGATCAGCCAATGATTTCTAAAGCTGAAGTGTACTACATCAAAGTCCAGATTCATTATCTGTGAAATGGGTGTAACGACACTCACTATTCTGGCTGATTAGTATTGGAGGTGATAAATGCCACACAGCCATGTATGGTAAATCATTACACGTGCACGCATTGCATGTACAGCTGTTTTCTAAAATGCTTTTTGGTAACCTGGCAGCAGTAAAAAAATCCTGATCCTACTGGTATGAGGTTCCTTCTGATGCTCTGTGTATAGCTAAGAGCTGTGAGATATTTTGTGAACTCTTTATGTGATATTACCAAAGAGGCGGTGTTAACACGAAGATCTGTTTAATGTATCTTAGTCATGAACATACCCTGATGGTAGAACTGTCACTTCCATGCATTGCTGCTCTCTAATCAACAAAATGAAAGGAATACTGTGGGGGACACTTCTCCAATGCCAGAATATAATTTGTATTATGAGCATTTTTCCCACCAATGCCAGAGAGGAAGGACGCAACTCTCATCATCCTTCTTTGGAAGCAAAATTAAATTATCAGTCTTTAATTTAGTTAGTGATAATCTCTGCTAAAACATTCCCTCATGGCTTCCACTAAGTATACCATTAAAATCTCCATTCTGTCTGGGTTACCAAGTGCTCTTACACGAGAATGCTAATTCAGCTTTGAACTAGGTTTCTACTGACTGCTGGGAAAGCAGCTTTTTGTTCCAAAAATAGTTTTTACATATCACTGCATAACATAAAAGTGCAAATTGGTCATGTTGTGTCATCCTACTAGGAACCAAAAATTATAAGTCAAATGCAGCTGTAGTCATAGCAGTGGGAAAAAAAAAAAAGGAAATCATCTGTTAAATCATTTTATCACTATGGAAAACATTATCAGTTTTGCAACAAACAAGAGCAATTTCCTGGCTTGTGTTTTGAGAGAAAGAACACATCTGAGTAGCACTCAAAGACAAGGACAGCACTGGCAGCCATATAACAACTCCTATCTGTGGGAGAATTCCTCCATTTGTTCTTTTCACTAGAGATGCACATGGTACCAGTTTGGAACAGGAAGACATCCCTGGAAGACAGCACAAATTAATCCTCCAAACATTACACCAAGAGTGTAAATTACACACAGGGATAAAGTGTAAATTACTGGGGAATCTGAAGGGCCAGACTTGAACTCAAGCAAAGTTTAAATCAACGAGTTTGAGGGTTCACAAAGGTAAACAAAGATGAAAGACAGAAGTAACCATCTGTACAGGTACCAGCAGGGTGAGAGTTATCCCTGCTCAGGCTCACAAAAAACACAGTCAACCTCTTGGTTAAAAATAGTTCTGATTCTCCATCACTTCACCCTATCAGTCCAATGTAGCTACATGTGGAAAAGGAAGAGAAATTCTACTACAGCACAAAGAAACTGGTTTCAGATTCAAATTATGTCAGTAGAAAAGTCCTCCTCACACATTGTTGAGGCAGATAAGTAAAAAATGAAAAATAATATCAGTTGGTATTTTGATACATCCAATTTGCATTTGCAATAACAAGCCAGATTTGAATCTATGCGTTCAAGACTCTCTGGGCAGCCTGACTTGGAAGTGATGGAAGACATTCCATCACTATGACCAACTCAAGAATAAAACCAAGAAACCTCACTATCTCAGTGGTGTGCAGAAAAGATGGGAAAAGGTGACAATGGAGTAGCATGGAGGAGTTACTCCATATTTGGAACTCTGATCTTTGGACTTTTCAGTAAACAAATTATTTCTTTCCTGGCACTGTGACAACACTTTATTAGTGTGCACCCAGGCACCAAATTACTGTCCAGAAGAGCAAGAGCTAAATAAACTGAATCTCTCCCTTTTCAGTGAAGTCTCTTCACTTCATGAGAAAAGAACTTCCACTGGTAAAGAAAGACACACTTCTGACAATACAATGAGATTTTAGATACTGCACAGGAGCACAGGTCTTCCTTCTCTTGCTCCAAATTACTGAGCGCTGGTCAAGAGTGCAGAAGATCAAGAGATAATCTGGAGTCTAAAAACATAAACATAAATCTTCCAGGACAAAACTGGCTCAAGACTTCTCTGCACAAAACTATAATTGAGGCTGGACTACTGTGGCCCAGAAAAGGAAGGGATGGAAATGGGAGAGAGGGTCTCTTTCCTGTTATTATTAGAGAAGTGAGTACAGTGTAGAGCAGAATGGGAAGGAAAGGCAGCCCCTCTTGCCCTTCCTTGCCCCATCTCTCTTGCAGCAGTAATTAGCACAGCTCTAGCAGAGAGAGAGTGAGCCATGAACTATAGATGTTTGGTCATATCCTACCTGGTGTCCGGGACAGGCAGTTTGACTTGCCTTCTGCAGCCTTGACCCAGGAAATGCTTTAAGTAATTATCTTGTCTGTCCATCCATCAGGTCGGGATGTCTACTCCCAAGTGGAGTAGTCTCATGTTACTTTGCCAAGTTCCAAGGAAAGAGAGAAGGCAAAATAAGAGCCCTGAGCCTCTCATTGTGGTAAATTGATATATATACACATATATATATGTTTGTTAAGAAAAACACTTAGATTCTATGTAGCCACTGTATATACAAGAATTTTGACATTAAAGTTTCTCTTGTCCAACACTGTGGTGCAAGGCAGATGTAGTATTTTTCCATCTGATTGCACAGTTTCACCAAGTCCTCACCTTTTTTCCCAGTTCCCTGATCAGCATATATTCTGCCCTTGAAATAAAACAAAACACTCAGTGTTATAGGCAAGTGGTCTCTAACCAATGTGATATGATGACACCACGTAGATTGTTGCACTACTGAACTCAGTGTCCCTCTCTGCACAGAATGAGCTGCTGGGGCCACTAAGTGTGGCTGCAAAACTCATCAGACAGAAAAGAACTCTAAAACAAAGGTTACAGATGTTAGCCCACAAATAACGGGAGTCCTGATCATACACCAGCTCCTTACTGTTTAGTGTTTCTCAGACACCAAGCTGATGGGAGCTTTTTCTTGTTCCAGTTCCTTAACGTGGAAAAACCAAGGGTAACTACAGGTGCCAATTATAAAAAAAGTAAAATAAAAGATTAATATATCTATTGGTTTACTTTCTAACTTAACACATTAGTTTGCAGTCCTGTTAAACATTATTCCCTATTGAATCAGAAAAGCAGCTTGTTTTGCAATGCATCAGGCATAATTATTATTTCCATTCTAATTCTCACACACACCCCTCCTATCATGTTAAGGTAGAAATTGGTGTTAACAAAACTTTTAAGAAGCATAGACAAACAAACCAAAAGCCAAATCTATTAAGCTCTTGAATTTAATTATACATCATGAGCTCATTATCTACCATGCAGAAAAAGTATAAATTTTTAAACACTTGTATTTATTTTTAAAGCATGTTCTTTTAACATTGGAAAGTGCAAACACGAGCACACAGCATATCTAGTCATCAGTCATACTACCAGCTTGCACAAACCTCTACCATGTATCTTCTCATTCATTTTCTTCCTGAACTATTACTTTTTCCTTTTTTCTTTTATTGTGTCCTGTCTAGAAGTAAATCCAGGCCCTTAATCACTTTCATTGCCATTTTGGGCCAGTTTTTTCATTGTCTCTTTCTCCTTCCCACAAAATATTTCAGTCCTAGATAGATAACATAAAAGTGGCTTTTCACTAATTTAACTTTCCTCACCTACATTTCTCACCATGTTTCAAATTGATACATCAATAATAAAATGTTATGATATTCATCACAATTGCCTCTGCCTGCTGACTTCAATACCCACAACTCAGTAACTGTAGTTGTGCTGAAAAGTCATCAGAGCAGCACCCTTAACAGATGGGGGAGATGGGCTGATTGTTACCCAGAGGTTTTATTTTGGTTTTAACTAAACAGAAAACAAAAGGCCCTGACTACAGATACTGTTCTTGATGGAAGACATTTTTGCCTATATAATGTTGTAATTGCAGCATAAGGTGGAGATCTTTTTCACGGGTGCCTAAATACAAATTAGATATGTAATTTTAGATAGACTAAATATTTGTCTTAAGGTTTGTGGATGCTCGTGTTTTCTCCAGCGACATTTCTGTTTTGTGTTTCTTTCTGGCTTTTATCAAAGAAATACAGGACATCAATCAGAGAATTCCTGTCTCTGGGTGCAGTATATTCAAAAGAAAGATGCAAATTTGAATTGGCAAAAGTTAACATAAACAGGTCTGGTATCAGTAGCAATGTATCTCTAGGCTCCGGTACCCTACTCGTTATCAAATAATTTATAATAAATAGTAGAAGTTAGATTTTTATTAAATCAGTTTACCCAAAAATGGTATATCCTCTCCTACAATTCCTCAGCTATTTAAATTCTAATTTTGGATAAACTTACTATTAGCAGCCACCTGAATGCAATAGTTGCCCATGCAAAAGGAATCCCAAAAACTGCATAACAACTACCTGGACAAGTTTAGAAGTGCAGATTCTATTTTAAAGGCTGTAAATAATAAATAACAAAAAATCCAAACAAACAAAACCAGCAAAAACAAAAGAAAACCCCCCAAAACACTTGGCCAGCAAAGGAAGAAAGCAGGTTTCCACATCTGCAATATCTGTTTCTCCATAAGAGATTGCAACAGGCACTATATAAATTTAAATGCTTTTACCTACAAAACACATCGTTTTGCAGAGAATACATTTTTGCCCTAAAGTTTTATCACCTCTCTTTTGTGTCATGATGGCTGATGCACCAAGGATGGTTACTTGGCACCGAAATCAACAGTATTGAATCTTATTCAACATAACGAAATAAAAACCAAGGTGGCTAACAAATATTAACTACTGGTAAATTGGGGCAAAGAGTTTCTACTAGAGAGCTCTTAAAAAAGGTTATTAAACATAATTACAAATTGCTAGATAAATACTTTTTTCAAATATATTTTAGTACACTTTGATTTTAAATATTTTTCCCTCAACTATTGCTTGTAATATTTAATACCTTATTCATGACACATGATAAAAAGCAGTGTTCTTCTTCCTGAGTATCCAAACTTTTATAAAATTAAAAGAAGGAAGTCTATCACATTGAACTCCAACTCTGAGTTACATTATTTATGTCAATGCATGGAGAATAAAATAGCAATTCTTGTAATTGTTCCTGAAAACCTATTGAAAGACAGCAATCAATATCTGAGCAGCATCAAAAATTAGTATAAACACTCCATCATTTATCCTTAGCAGTTTGATTAAGACAGAACATTGTGATGAAAAGCACACTTCACACCTCTCACAGAACCACTGCTTTAGCTCAGACAACTATTGCAGACTTGCACAGTACATCAGTTACCACTTCATTCTGTAGGACAAGTTATCACTGCCAGTTGTTCGCTGCCACACATTTTAGGGACATTTTTTCTTAAAATTATAAGTTAGATATTATGGCTTGATTCAAAAGAATGCACAAAATTCAGGGAGCATGACATGCAGAGTAGAAGAGGACTTGCATGTTATGTTCAAAGGGGTGTTCTGTTCACTGCATAATCAAAGTACATCTGCAGTCTCTCCACCTCCTATTACAGTTATTTCAGTATATTACTTACAATAGCTTATAGATACCTGAAGTATGAAGGCTGCTACTCTTTCTGAAGTTTTAAAGTTGTTAACTTGCACCAGTTAAATTTCATTTAAGAATTAAACTGGTCATCTGAAAATAACTCAGCAAAGGAAATAAGAAAAAGGATTTAAAAATGTGTAAATAGTGAAATAGAGTACTAGTACATGTAATTAGTTTATTAAAATACATGTACCTGCAGACTACAACATGTGAGTCAAGACAACACAAAGATTTAAAGACAGCTTGTCTTGGAAAGGGAGATCCTACCCTTCATCAGTCCTAACAGTCAGCATTTTTGAACAGCCCCAAGATAATTTGAAGTTAACAGTCACTAAATAGTCAGCACATCTGAAAATTTAGTCCAGTATTTTACCAATATCTTTCCTACTGGAAGAAACATGAAGATTCAAGAGACATGCAAAAATCACTTTTTCCCTTCAGTGCCCATGTTCTACATACAAAAATAGCTATCCCATTTTCCAGGACTTTCTAATCTGCGGCATGGCAACTGGTGATACAGAAATCACACTGCAAATCTTTCTTAACAGTCAAATCCCACCCCCCTCCATAAAAGCATCACCAACTCCACTCCACCCCCAGCAAACAATGCCCACACATCTACCCCACCAAAGGACTGCTACTGAGGGTATGCACAAAAACATGCCCCTGAAATTAAATGACTGACTGCTCAAAGAAAGCAGAAATGAGCTATCAGAACTCCTGCAGTACGTACACTGAAACCTGCATTTCAACTGATTACAATAAGGGAGTGGGGGGAAGAAAACAACTCCGAAATCCAATATCTGTATATTGGGGTTTACACATGTCTTTTGCAGCCTTGTCCTTACTTGTTGAATTTTGCTATTATCTCAATTTCTTACAAAGCTTCAGTGACAGAAAGGAATATATCAGCTCAGCAGAAGAAAAAGCGTTAAAAAAAAAAGGCAAAGCAAAAAAAAAAAAAGAAAAAAAAAACCAGCCCTCCCCAGGTCTGATACATCCCCATGCTGATTCCAGATAAGCGTGTCTGCACACAAATGGCAGACCCACAGCACAAAGCTCAGTGATGTGTGTCAGCACAACAGCAGTCGCCTTTGTGCCAAACAGGAACATAATGGACAAGCTGCAGGAGCTTACACATTTGGAGGGGAGCTGCTAGACAGAGCTCAGAACTCTGGTGAACGTCTCACTGCTACTCTGCTGAACATCTGTGCTTGTGTGGTGCAAGCCACTAACAGGAATCTTTTTTTGAAGAGCGCCACTTCCATGTCATATTGCCTCATTAAATACCCCGAAAAAGTCTCCATTATATTCCAAATAGGACTGTTTGTTTCAAGCTGTGTTCAGACTCAGCCATGAAATAATTGTACAAAGTAAGCAAGAGGAAGGGGAGCTGAGTTTGAGGAGGTCTGTGTTCTGTTCCCAATTTTATCTGTGCCTCACTGCAAGGAATATTCCATGGTTCACCAAAATAACTCACAACTCTCTTTCTCACAGATGGAAAATGAGATTAAAAATGGCAACTTGCTTTTATAAAGTACTCTCTTTAAAAGAAATTTGAAATAAAGCAAAAATATTTGGGGAAAAAAAAGACTGATTTTGTCACTAGTAAGTAGCAAGAGTGGTCCTGGAAAACCGCCTGCCTACCTGCAATTTGCAGCAGTAAAGAGAAATAAAAAATATACAGTAAAACATATTAAGGAGATGCTGAAAATGTTTTGTGTTCCTGACATTCTTTGATACATGGTGCTGGTATTTTTCCATAAACTCCTTGCTGCAGTTTCAATGTTTTCCTGTTGAGCTTTAAGATTCAGGGTTAACATGATATGTCCTGTCTCCTGACAACACATTTTATGGTCAGCTTTTCAGTAAGATAATAAGCCTGTTGTTATAGGCCAAATCTGTTTCCAGCAGTGTTCAATAAAAAGTATGTCTTGGGTAGAGTACTAGAAAATATGATCTGTACTCTTCGTTTATACCAGGAAAAGTGCTCCAACCTTCTGATAAGTTGGTTTAGTTCTATCTTGTCTTTACCAAGTTTTTTTCAGCAAGAGTATTCACAAATTCCTGTAAGAACATGGGGCAAGAGACCTGGCAAGGACTTCCCTATTCTCTTCTCTGCAACTGTTACATTACAAATGCTTAATAGCACAGTATAAGGAAAAAGTCTTCTATCTACAACCTATGACCAAACTCACTTCTTTTGCCTCCTTTTAATTTATTTCTCATTTTCATCCCCCCTTTCCTCTGTTTCACTTGTTCTGTCATCTTTGGCTCTGTTTTTAGAAAATGTCAGACATTTTTTCTCCCCCACAAGTCCCTTTGACACATTTTATATTTCCATCCAAATTCACAAAATCATGCACCAGCTTTAAGATATACTTATGCTTTCTCAATGTCTCTGTAAAGTTTACACTACTATTTGCAAAGGTAGGAGATGCCACTGGAAGTTATTGAGTGGCTGTAGTCAAGGGAATCAGCAAGCGGAAAGTCTTTGCTGAAGTGAAGTCAAAACACCATACTTAATTTGTCAAACACAGTTGACTTTAGAATTATGCTACAAACACCTTATCCTTAAGGATTCTACCCCATCCCAGTTTGTGGATGTCCTGGGCTGATGTTACCAGGCTTCTTTATTCCTCAACCATCTGTTTAATGCCCAAAGATACTGTATCTTTAAGATGGACCCAGGGGGCGGGGCCGGAGCCGCGGGACCCGGGCTCGGGTCGGTTCAACGGATGAGGGTCCAAGGCTCCGGGCTCCAACGGTCTCGGCCGGGCTCGGGAGAGGGGGTACCGGGGGCGCTGCCCTGCTTCTTGGTGGTTCTTTTTTTGGTTTTGGTCCCACTAGCTGGGAAAAAGGTTTTGTTGGTTTTATTTCCCTTTCCCTTCCCCCGGCCCCCCTGCCTTTCTCTCCTTCTCTCCAGTCCAGGGAGTCCGCGGGGTGGCCCCGGCGAGCCCGCGGGGTGGCCCTGCTGGTCCGAACCCCAGGGAGGGCCAAGCCATTGAGCAAAGAGACGCAGAGGTCTGCCAGCTTCGCCTGGTGTGAGGAGGAGAACCAGCGCCGGAGATCAACAGGTTTTTTTCCTCCATCTGCCCTGCTCCAGGCCACCGCGTGGATTCTCCTTCCTTTTCACCTTCCCCTTCCCCGAGACTGGGGTGGGGGGACCGGTTGCCAGCCCGTGTGGGGTTTTTTTTGTTTGTTTCTTTTCCTCTCCGGGCATTTCTTGTATTTTGGAGTGTTTTGTTTTGTTTTGTTTTCCCCTGTTCTGCCCTATTTTATTTTGTACTAATAAACTGTTTGTTTGTTTGTTTGTTGGTTTTCCCACTTTATCACACCTGCTGTTATCCATTTGTTTCATTGGCAGAGGAAAGGGGGGAGGCCCTTTCCCTTTGAAGGAGGTGCTCGTTCTGGAGCATTTCCTCCTAGAATTTTGTCTCCGAAACCGAGAATTATGCTTTAGAATTATGCTACAAACACCTTATCCTTAAGGATTCTACCCCATCCCAGTTTGTGGAAATGTAGTAAGTGCATAAAAAGAAAATACCAACATCCTTGGCTAATTTTATGAGCATCTTTGCCTTAATGTTTCATTCTCTGTGATAACGTTGGTCCAATACATTTCCCCATGTCAATCAGTTTCCATTTAGAACTAAAGCTGCAGAGATCACACTTCTTTTTGGTAGTAATTGGTTCAATTCCCAGATTAGACAGATGTTTGTATACCAATTATTCCTTATTTATTCAGGTTAGTATTTATATTAGCTTTGCTACAGCCAAATTTGTGCTTATTTTATTCTTTTAATATTATGACATACAATGTAGCAAAACAATTTTTTTCAGCAACTGTTTATTTTAATATACAAGACAGAAATACCCTTTTGGGAACATGCAAAAACTGGTACAACAACCTTGGCACTTTCTTAGAGTTTAATGAACTTTAAGCAATTTTTCTAAGACTGTCTTGTCATAGATGTATTATATTTGCTGTCTGCACTGAAGGAAGGTACTTGAAAACTAAGAAGTACTTAAGAGATTTATGAAAGAGTTGGGCAAGAAAGCACTCTGCACCATGAATATTGATTTTCATTTTAAATAAAGCATTGAGATGATGCAAGATTAGAAAAAGGCACTTTTAATAATGAGGAAGTGACTCTGTCAGCCCATTGTCTGCACAAACTTAATAAATGTCATTTAGGGTTAAACAGTAGGAGTTCAGCAATGCTGCAAAGTTATTGAAAATCCCAATTCTGAGCTGGCAATAATCAGTTCTGTTTGACCCTCAATTCCAGATGGCTGCAACTGATATCCTCAGTAAATAGCTGCTTTCAGTAAATTTCTCAAAGCAAGTTCATTAAGTGCAGTAGTCCCTAAACTTTTTCCATATTCTTTGTGGTATCTGAATAATGAAATGCATGTCATTCCTTCCATCTGTATCACAGACATGATCTTCTTTCCTATTCTGTCCTTCAGTGTCCTTGGGGCATCAACAGCCATTTCATACGTGGAACATCTATTACACTTAATACATCTTTTTAGCTTCTTCTGACGCAACTGAAGTAGTACAAACAAGATGAGATCACATCATGTAACGAACTCATCTCCATGGAACTCTATTAAGTGTGCCCTAAAAGGCTTCCTGGGTAGCCATCTGCTACTTCTGCAAGGACACAGAATATAAATCTGCTCTAAAGGGACAGTAGTGACTTGCACTCTCATCCCCATGCTTTTCAAGAATAGGGAGAAAAAAGCACAACTGTGCCTTATTAGATAACAGTTCATTATAACACACATATAGTACATTGGTTTAACACAGCCTGGTTTTTGGTGGAGGCAGGAGAAGCTGCTTGAAGCTTCTACTATGCCCAGCACAAAGCCAATCACTGAAGGCTCTGATGATGGGCAGGTTGCTAGCCCAATTAGAGAAGTTGGTAATGTCTCTGTGATGACATACTTAAGAAAGAAAAAACTGCAGGAAGCTCTCTTTTCTCCTCCCCTCTGAGGGGTGGTGAAGGGGCCGCCAGAACAGAAGGGCAGGAGCAGCAGCAACTGTTCTTTTTCGGCACCTCGCATGAGGAGAGGCGCTGAGTGGAGCTGGTGGCCGGCACAACTCGCGTGCTGCTGGTGGGGACCACGTGGCCAGTGGCGAGGGGCATGGCAAGGAGTTCCCCAGCGCAGAGCCTGGACGGGATCAACCTCTTGGCATTGTAGAACTCTATGAAAACTTTTCAACTGACAGAACTTGAAAACAAAAGAACCTACAGACACCAACTCTCTCCTGAGTCAGAGAAAAGGAACAGGTGAAGACATGTGAGGAGAACCATCATGGCAGCACTGAGGTCAGTGAAAGGAGGGAGGGAGTGCTTCGGGCGTCAGAGCTGAGATTCTTCTGCAAGCTGTGGTGAGGACTATGATACAACAAGCTGTTTCCCTGTAATTCATGAACTGCATGGGGGGATGCAGAGATCCACTCGCAGCCTGTGAGGAAAAGTACCCACACTGGAGCAAGTGGATGCTGAAAAGCTGTAATCTAGTGAGGAACTCGAACAGACAGAGATGACCCTTGCTTCCAGAGATAGAGAGCCCTTGCTTCCAAACCAGAACAGTTTATCCTTAAAAGACTTAACTCCATGAACTAAAATGACCCACGATGTGCAGTTTTGGGAAGGCTGCAGTGTTCGTGGGCGGGACTCATGTTATAGCAGGTCAGGCGAGGCTGCTATTCATGAAAATTAAGACCATGCCAGAAAATTCACAAAGAACTATCTCCTGTGGGAAGGATCCCACGGCACAGCAGAAGAAAGAAACTCTTTTCCCTAAGCATACTGAGGAAAGATTTCTAGGAAGTGAAAGACTGATCAAAACCCCCATGTTTTGTCTCCTTGCGTGATCAGTGAGAAAGAGGGATGGGCTGGGAAGAAAGTACAGAAAAACCTGATGCTAAAATTGCCAAAATCAAGGAGAAGACTTCGGATAAGCAAGAGGAAGAGAAGTCTGCAAAACCTCAAGCTGGGAGATCCAGGTCAGGATGGAAGAACTGGAAGAGAAAAGAATCTGAGTCCAGTGCAGAGGAAAGCAAGATCACATATTGTCACTGGCTGCTGAAATCAGAACCAGAGAGCAGGCTGGAGAAGGGGGTAGATGTGAAGTTCAGTATTGATGACTTGAAAGCTCAGCCTAATCAGACAACGTGCTGGGATGGAGTAAGGAACTACAAGGCAAGGAACTTCCTGAGGTCCATGAAACTTGGGCAGCAGGCCTTCTTCTACCACAGCAACTGCAAAGAGCCTGGCATTGTGGCCATCGTCAAGATTGTAAAGGATGACATCACACACGGTTTGATCAGGAGGATCCGTATTATGACTCTACCAGCAAAACAAAGAACCCCAAATGGTCCATGGTGGATGCACAGTTTGTGAGGATGACCAAGCACTTCATCTCCCTCTCTGAGACCAAGGCTCATCACTCGGCACACAAAGCACTGGGAGGGCCCCTCAAGAACGTGATGCTCTTCACCAAGCAACGTCTGTCCATCCAACCCCTGACACAAGAGGAATTTGATTTTGTGTTGAGCCTGGAAGAGGAAAAGCCACATGAAAGCAGCACAGCTCCCACCCAGCCCACTGATGCCTGCTCCTCCACCAGCACAACTCTCAAGTTTACCTACACAGCACCATGAACATGCCCGCACAAGATCCACAGCCACATGTCCCTTCCCCTGACATACTATTTTTGTTTATTTTTTCAATAAATAAGCAAATATAAAAATAAATAAGCAAATATAAAAATAAATAAGCCTTTCTTCTACCCCTTCCCAGCCCAGACAATCCACCATTACCTCATGCTCCCCGAGCTCGTGCCACAGCGCCCCGGCAGGCGCGGGGGAATCATCGCACCCGCCCTGCTCACCGGGAGCCGCCAGCGCCCCTGCCGGCTGTGAGTGTCACTGCACCGAAGGGGAAAGGGCCTGACAGCCGAGAGGGGCTGGAACTGGGTCACTGCTTCTGTTTGTTATTAGTGCCATAGTTACTGTTGTTTGTTTGCCTTGTTATATATACTAGTAAAAAACTGTTATTCCTATTCCTCATACGTTTGCCTGAAAGCTCCTTAATTTTAAAACTATAATAATTTGGAGGGAAGGGGGTTACATTTTCCATTCCAAGGGAGACTCCTGCCTTCCTTAGCAGACACCTATCTTTCAAACGAAGACCCATAGTGAGAATGATGTTAAGACAGCCATGGTAAAGGGGACTTCCATGCTCACATTTCGAGGTCTGGGGACTGTCTGTGCACTCCTGAAGGGTCCTCCCTCCCACCCAATACACCTTTGCCCTCCAAGCTTCATTCACTGCATATTCCAGCACTTCTTTGGTCATATATCAAATAAGCACTTGCTATCTCTGCCTCTCTATTCACACTGACCCACATTTTCCTCTCTAGCTTTTGTGTAACTGCTTAGGTATTTACAGTCCCATACATCAATGGTGTACACATCTTCACAAGTCAAGACACTAAGATTATTCTGAAGGGTCATGACTCCTACAGGTTGTGATTATTTTTCATTAACATAATGCAAAATATAAGGCAATAAATGATTCATTAAACTGGTTATATCTGCTTATCTCACCTTTAAGCATAGTTGCCTTCATTACTTTATTCACAATGTGCTTTTTACACCGCATTTACAATGGGAGAAGCACAGCAAAATACTTTCATCTCCCAGAGAATCAGGCAGTGCACCCATGGTTCAATGTTTTACAATCCGTCCTTGAAAACCACAAAACGCTTGCAGAGGTATATGGCAGTGCATCAGAATTTGAACACTTAATTTCTCAGGAGGAAGGAACATGTGGGTATCGTGTTTTAAGATAAAAAAAATATAAAGGAATTGGGTATGTCTCACTTACATGTCAGTGGTCTAATCTTCAACATGTGACACTTAGTACAAAATATTTTGTTATATCTCCCTTCAATGCCTTTGTTATATCTTCCTTCAATACCTGAAACATGGAAAATAGGGTTCATCTCTGTATGAGTGCTTGAAAACTGTGTATTTTTTGTGCAGAATGTTTGGAGAAAGAATCCAGGGAATGACCTAATACTGTATATCACCATATAAAAATATTTACCCTCTTGGCAAGCTACATCAGACTTGAACATTCACATGTTGCTTTATCTCTCTGGAAAGTAGATCTGCTTCCCTGCTAAATGATACATCACTAGAACTCAGACATTATTGCATTTATTTGTATGGTCTATATTTGGCTTTAGTAGTTCAATTCCTCATCCCTGTGCTTTAAGTGTGGGAATAGGGAGCCTTTCCAGGATGCAATACTTTTGGTCAGATATTCCCATTAAAGATGCAACTAGCCTACAATATGTAAGCCTACAAAAACTAACAGGTGCTTCTTCATAGAGTCCATGGTTTCTCAAAACAAAAATTATGATTCTGATTCAGCTGTTCATTACATTCCTTCCCTCCTCCCCCCTCCCTTGATATTCACATTTTCACTACAGCACAGAATTATGTACACTGCTACATAGGACTAATATCTGGTTTATGCTTTTTCCATTATAATTCCCACAGAATCAACCTTTTTAACCTTTCATTAGGCATTATTTAATGAATTAGCATTATACAATAATTATCAAACTACTAAAACTTTTATAGCCATGCTTTAGGAACTTTGGATAACATCTGTAATCATCAACTTCTATTCCACTTCTCTAACACAGAGGACTAAAGTCCTCTAAGCACTTTTGAATCACAACTCCTGTGGGAAACAAACAGCACAGTCCACTCCTGAAAGCATATTTTCTATTGACTTGCTCCTTAGAAACACCAATGCAAAGTGACTCAACATGCTCTATTTTGTACTATTGGCTATGATGCTTAATTATCCAAATGTAGCTATTCTAGACATCTATCTAGAGAAATATATAGATAGATGGTATTAATGTAAGACTTCAGTAAAGAGTCTTGAATGATACAGTTGAGTGTAAAATTCAAACAACATTATTTAACAACCAGTATCAACATTAAAACAAATTTATGCGTATTTTCACTAAGAGTCATAGGAACCTGATTCCATTGCACTATATGTCCATGTTCTCTCCAGATGCCAGAAAAGCAATACAGATAAGACAGTAAATTTCAGAGATGCAACTGAGCTATCAAGAGCAGGAAGCACAACATGTAAGTGAAAAAGTATGAGAAAAAAAACTTTTTCATTTCAAAGCTTTCCTTAAAGAATATTTCTGCTTTTTTAAAACCAAACCAGAACCTTGAATGCCTGTGGATAGGAACTGAGAGACAGTTGGAGACACTGCGTACCATGGAAAATGACAGAGAAAGCTAATGCTGTCAGGGGTAATCACATGTAACAGGCTCAAACTGATAATATACCGTCTTTCATTATCATGGTTTCTGCATGTACCCAGACAGTTTTGTTAGATAACAAAAGAAATTACAGCTGAAATAAAATAAAAAAACCCAAACACTTTCTTCCTAACCTACAGCCAGCTGTGGTGAAACAGAGGCCCAACCAGGAGATCCCAGATATGAGTGCAAAAACAGACAGTGTGCCTAGGGAAAGTGGACAACTTTGATAGGTATTTGCAACAGCTTTTGAAGAAAGTGTTTTTAAGTAACTAGGTTTCAGCATAAGCAGTACCAGTGTTTAGTACAAGATTAAATCAGATAAAATTATACACAAATACAGATAGTGGATTATAGAGGGCTTTTTTCCCTTCCACTCAGTCCCATGTTGATGAAAGAAATCCCTTCAGTTTAAAAGATAACTATGAGACAAATTATAATGTTGACATTTCCTAATTAAGTACCTACAATTAGTTACCTACATGCTTATCAGGTTACTAATAAGTTTAGCTACATCAAGCTGTTTAGTCAGTTAAAACATTGCTGTAGGATTATTACTTCTTGATCCTTTGATTAGACTATATCCATTCTAAGATGTCATTTCAACATAATTCATTGAAATGTGGATACTGAATTATATAGGATAACCATTAAGTTTCTGGCAATATGCTTTATTAAGAATTGGTCTTGCAATACATTTTACTCTTCTTCATACTCAAGAATGTCTTGCAAGTCACATATTGACTTTTTCAACACATCCTGCTCCTGCCAGCTGAGCAATATGGAACATTCTCTGTTTATACGTGTCATGCCCACACTAGACGTCGTTCCCTGGTCTCACCCTTGCCCTACTACCGTTATTTGATGTGCATGGATGTTGGCTTCAAGGCAAGGCTTTCAAATGTTTGAAAGCCTTGCCTTGAAGCCACAATACAGCATGGTTTATTACCCTTGGAGTCCAACCTAATACAAACAGCATTCAAGTCTTAAGCAACAATTTACTGAACACAACCACCAAGTCTAGGCCCAGGCTCTCTACTTGTACGTCTCAGGAGTCAGCTGGGGTGTATGTGAATTCAAAGAAGGTATTACATTACACTTTTCCCCTTTGAATATATCACCAATTGATTCCCCCGGCTGAATTCCCAGGACCTGGGTACCACATTCCCCTAATGAAGGTTTCACAGCATTCTTTTGAACTGAATCCTGCCAATATCAAAATAGCACAGCAGAAACAAAAAAACACTAATGAAGTGTTAAAAGTCACAATAGTTAACTTAGAAAAAGAAGCCTTGATAAGCGGATTAGAAAAACATGTAGTTCAAGGAAGAGATTGGTAAATTCATGGAAAACCTGGAAACAAACAAAATGGCCATTAGAGGATATAACTCTCCAGTCCCACTCAAACAGAAAATGTGATTTTAAATAATGAGGGCAATACTGTTGTATTTAAGCCCATTTGGTCCACATAAAGAGCAGGACTAAGAAACAGCACTGTGAGGACAGGTGCTTTGAAAAGGTGATTGTGAGTCAGGCTATTATCTCACAAAATTAAGGTTGAGTAGCTCTTCTATCTTTGTTAAGTTGTACTAAATATAAAAGTAGTCTCTGGAAAAAAAATATCTTTTTTTTACCTGGACCATCTGATAAAAGTTGCAAACCAGTTTATACTCTAGCAGGGCTGAAAAATGTAGGATGCTTGGATATGATTATGTGTTTATAATACTACCTCCATTCCCTGTGCCTTGAGACTTTTTAGTTGGTTTGGGGTTTTTTAAACCCATCTCAATTGTTTTAGTCTAAAATAACTTTATTAAAATCTGAAGTTGTCCTGATTATTCTAATACAACCAAATAACATTTAATTTAGGAGAAATTACTTTGAATATGCAATCTAGAAATGGAAGAAATTGAACAGACTTTCTCTATGAAGCATTTGGGATGTAGTTAAATTGTTTATGTTTGTTCAGAAGGGTAGTGCAAATTTAAATCCTACAGGCAGAGCCAAACTAGCAATGCAAGGAAGTATAGTCAGTTAATCTTGTGGTGTTCAGTTTGTTGGGTTTGCGCTGTGAAATTGCTCCTGGAGCTTCCATGTGGAAAATGAGAATGTTCTTTAATGGCTGATGGGGGAATAAAGAAGTAAATACAAAGAAACTCCTACAAGCTCTTAATATTAACTGCACTAAATAAGTGTAACTAACTGCACTAAGTTACTGATTTATCAGGACTTGTCCAAATACTATTCTCTTTGGTTTTTTGGGGGAAAAAGGATGAAAAAGCATGTTAGAAAAGCCAACTGCTAAAAGCTACTGGAAAATGCTACTGTTTATGCTTCCAGTTGTTTCTGTAAACTACCCAAGGAACAATTAATAATGACCTCAAATAGTCTAAAGCCAACAAATTTTATCATATCTCAAGTAAGATGTACTTTCCTGGAAGGTTATACCATTTTCAATGAACTCCATCCTCTTAAAAAAAATGGGAAGTACAGTAAACAAGCACAGAACAAGATGTTACGGGAAATATACTTTGTTGCTCTAATCAGATCAACACATCCGATAATTTTGTTATTGCCACATATTGCACAGACTGAGGAACTGAGCTAACCATGTCTGTTTATTTACAATTGAACTATTTGATTTATGTGTGCTTAGGAAAGAACTTGGAGACATTTACATCAGACACATTTGGGTCTTTTCCACTCTGCTAAAACTTAGAGCTACAGAGGCTTAGTTCACAGGGACATCTGACAAGATGTTGCAGCCATGCGTTGGTCCCATTTGAGCTGCAAAATCGATTCTAGTTGGTGATTAAACTTGCCAACCATTTTAAAGGCAGAACAGTGTAAGTGTATGGAAGTTTTAGGGCTTTTAAGTGCAAGTCCCAACAGTGAGTTTTGGCAAATTTGAATTCTGATTACCTTTCCTGTCCCAGATTAACAGAAAAGCAGGTTATGTGCACATACTGTAAAATTCACTAGAAGCGTGTTTTTTCCCTAACTTGACAAAAGTGGTGAACCTACTAAATGTTATCTGCCAGGTATAGTGTAGGAACATTTTCTCCATTCAGAGGAAAAAAGTAAGGAGATGGATGAGAAAACCTACTGAACATGCTGCACTGTCTACCCTACAATACGTGCATCGAAACTATACCTGTATGCAAGGATGACTAATTACATAAATTACTGTATCAGCAATGAATTTTAGCTATTTCACATATGCACTCTAGTTCTGCATATAAACAAGGTTAGTCAAATATTTTTCTGTTACTTTTACAGCAGTTATAGAGTGGCATCTCCTAACCTATGTTCAGTTTAGTGCAATAGCTTTCCTATAAAGAGGAGGAAGGAAAAAATACACTATTTGATGTAGACCAAAACTTAATTTCAATTTTCTGAACACACCCTAACTGTTGTTTGGCAAGTGAATTCAAAGCTTTGGTTTGGAAGGGGTAAAGGACATCAGATAAGCCTGTTCAATTCTTATTCATCTGTTTTGCATGTATTCTATTTATTTTGTGTGTGTGTGTGCACATTGAAGCTAGGAAAAGATTTTTTATTTGCAAACACGAAGTTCAGTAAGCTTAACCATACATTTTAAAACCTCTCTCTGCAAATTTATCTTATATACTATGATCAATCCAGGCTCAATTTCGTGTTAGTGGACTGTTGACTACACTCTAGTGATATAATTTTGAACAACTTTTTATGGCCTAACAAATTACAGATCATAAGAAATTAAAAGAAAACAAAAATTACATTATGTCAATGCCTACACCAGTGAAACCATTATACATCTTCTCTACCTGCTCTTATAACAGAGACAAGAATTGTCTGTATTGAGGAAAGACTATTTAATTTAAATGAAGTCCTTAAACATTGATTTAAGTGATCAGTAGCAATACTCTGTTGTCGTCATTGGTTTGCAACCAGACAAATGAGTAAAGTTAGATTTAAAGACATACCCTCAAAATCTGAAAGACCTCATATGTAGCCAAGGTTGTTAAAAGTAAAAAACCATGCTTTCTGAAATAAATTAAAACTAAGCCACGTAAATTACAGTGATGAACAATAAAGTATTTTTGCAATATCATTTCTATTTCATAATGATTGCTTTACACAGTTTGTGAAATGTCTAAGAATTTTAAAGCAATATTTGATTAACACTATTCAGACAGTTGCATTAGTAACAACATGGGCAAGTGTTGCATGGTACCTAAACATTTCTGTTTCAATATTTTAATAGGTAAACAACATCCCCATAGTGTCAATTTTTACTTAAATGTCCCGAATGTCAGTAATCAAAGCAGATATTATCCTTTTTTCTCCAAAACAGTTTTTCTCCAAAACTGTCAGAGATTAACTTCCTGTCTGCA
This sequence comes from Aleadryas rufinucha, assembly GCA_013397815.1. Lineage (NCBI taxonomy): Eukaryota > Metazoa > Chordata > Aves > Passeriformes > Aleadryas > Aleadryas rufinucha. The sequence continues at coordinate 63,457 of VZTH01000058.1, forward strand.
CCCAAAACTGTAGTTTCAGTCCAGGTCAGTAGACTGATGCCCTGTCCTCAAGAGTCATAGGGCTGAAATGTCACATTGTGGCCAAGATTTTAGACTTTATAACCTGTACTAAGCACACATCAGGATTATAAACTGATTGGCCTTTGTGAGAATTCACCTCCCATGATTCCTTTTGAAAAGAAGAGTGGCTTTGTTTCAAAGGCAAGCAGGGCATGACACAGGACACTGTTACACAAATACAGTCGCATGCACCAGAAAGAACAGCTTCCCAAGGCTTCTCACTTCTCACACTGTCTGGCAAACCACCTTTTCACTAACACGAGAGAGTCCAGCTGGACCAAGGGATAAGTTATTTACTGTAATGCAGACTGACTTTCTCCTGACATCAGATAATGAAGGCATTTATTGCACAGTTAGAGAAGTTTGTAATAGCTTTAAACTATTTTTCTATATTACTGCAGGTTTAATTATCAAGAAACTTGCTACTGCTTACAATACAGATTTGAAAACTTTAGCAACCAATGTAAGATTCAAACTCCAATTTTGATGGAAGAAGTTGCCATTTACTAATCCCTTGTGCCTCTGATTGACAAGCAATGAGGGAGGGGGAAAAAAATGTATTTTTGAACCTTTTGAACAGCTGAGCGAGAAAGGCTTTGCCAGAAGAAGCAGGGAGACCCAGGTGGTATCCCCTGCTGCAAAACTTTAATAAGTTTTAAACTAGATCCTGTAACATTTCAGACTGTTAAGGAAGAAGGAAAGAAAACCATTCCAGCTGAGTTCCAGTAATAAAAAAATGTTATCTTAGGCTGGCAAAAAGAACTGACATTATGCTGTTTACATGGAGGTTTATGACCAATGAATGGCAGCTCAGTAACAGAGCAGACTCCTGAGAGCAGTGTGATGCTCCTACCTCAGGTCTCGCTGCTGTAGAAGAACTTGGAGAGGAAAAGACCCCTCACAGCACCTCTGGTCAACTTTTGCTTTTTTGAGTTTTCTTTTTTCCATTATGGTTGACATTTTCAAGTATATTATCTGTCCCAGAATATTAACCTATCAGTGTGAGCTGCTGAAGACTCCACTCACAGACAGAATACATATTTTTAATTCTAAATGAAAACAAAAAAAGACAACTTCAATTTTAACTGTCTGATTCAAAAAATATTTTTAAGCAATAAAGCCATGAGACAGGTTTAATAGACTATTCCAGGCTAAAATGTCTTTGTAAATTTGTTTTACTTTAACAACTGTAGGGATAAATTAATTTATTATGTGATCAAATTAGAACCTGACAGTGACAATACACCCAGTGCTGCAGAACATTACATTCACTTGGGAGGAACAGAACTATAAATAAATAATTTTGTATCTAATATATCTTTAAAAAAATAAATTGGTGTGATTCAGTAGGTAATAAGGGACAAAATACCAGGTGGAAGAAAAATTCTGCATTTTACCTTTCTCTAATCACGTGAAATGTATTCTACTTCAGAATTGGGATAAATCTTTAACAAACTAAGATTTCAATACCCTTCAAAGCACATGCTCAACTTACCTTCCTTTTAAGAAGTTTAAACTTCACTTTGAAATATTTACTTAGACAAGTATTATGTGAATGATGCTACAATAGGAGCAAAGTGTCTGAACAGTGTCTTAATTCAGGTATCTTAATTCCATAACTTTACTTGCTTATCAGATTTCAAAGGGACAAAATCTTTTAACAGCAATCTCAATGTTTATATATAGTTCACCAATAACTCCTCCAGCTATTGTCAAAACCTGATAGTGTAAGTTACTAAAAACATTATCAACTCATAAGAAAGATAAAAACCACAAACTTCTAATTGATCCTAAACAACCACAAAATTTCCTCAATGAAACAGGTAGATTTTTGTTCGCTTAGCTGAGATAAAGTATAACTCACAAGGAGCTTATTTGCTGTAGGGGATTTTCACATATATAGTAGTCAAAATAGCATCAAAAGAGGAGAATTTTTCTCAGTAAGATACACGCATGAAAAAGAAAAATAGTTCTGCACCGACATTTAACATCTTACCTTTGCAGAAATATGAAGGCCATTTTGTTAGCACTAAATTGATTACATAGCTACTAAACTAGTAAAGTATTATGCTTGCCCTTTTCAAAGAAAAAAATATATTTCCATGTTTAAGATTAAGGGAACAAAGCAAGACCAAAGAAAAGAAAGGAAGAAGAGCTTGTCTTCAGCAAGGGCAGGCTGCACCTGAATTGAACACAAAATAGCAGCAGCTTCCTACAGGCAACAAACTCACAGAAGATTAAAAAGTCAGCATTCAACAGTTACCCTAAAAGAACACAGATATGCACCAGGAAAGTAAACGGCATCACAAGTATTGACCAATTTGCTGACTCGTATCCAAATCACAAAATTAGCTATTAATTTCACACATATTGTTGCATTCTTTTGTCAGTCTTTATCCCTTCTATTATGAAAAGATTAAAAGAGATATGTACTAAAACTGGCTTCAGCTAGCAATCCTGTTGCCAGGCTTGATGAGGATGCCAAGACCAAAACAAAACATTCTAAAAACTTTGCCTGAGCCCTGACATGCATATATATGTATGTATGCATATATATAAATAGATTTTTGTTACATTAGCTGTACCTGCTTGTGAATACAGTAGGAGAGCTTGACAGCACCTTTAGCTGAGGCAGTGACACATCTAGGTTCCTTTCAAAAACAGATGGGATTTAAAACCTAATTATCTAATTTCTAGCTTTCTTTGTAACTATAAAGGCAGGATGAGGCTCCCACTTAAAGGAAAATCATACCAAATGCCAAACATAATGTGAAAGCTAACAATAAACAGCTGTAACACTTAAGAAACAAGACTTACTGACCACAAGAATCTCTCATCCCATACCAACTCCTTGATTTCAGTTGCTGCTCTTGGTCTCCCTTATCAGACCAAATCTATTAGCACGTGTGCCTGTTTAACCCCTCTTAACCCATCTGTTAATTACATATTTCCATTTCCTGACAGGTTTTGGGTGAAGCTATTAGCTCTTGTACCCTTTCAAACTGCTCCTCACTTCAGCTCCAATGGCACTTTAGAGCTACTCCTTTGTCTTTCCAGTGACAATGTGGAGTGAAAAAACAGCACTTCATGTCTACCTGGTTTGAAGCAACTCTTTAATATTTGCATCTTAGATCTGCAAGTGTTCCTTCTATCTGAAATGGGAGCCTGCCTGCAAAGACAGAAAGGGGTTGTAAAGCTTTACTTTACAGCATATATTGACCAGAAATAGAATTTGCTCTAATAATATGATTGTTGCCAGTAGACTTGATTATTACCACTGTGCTTCTTTTTAAAATCTTAAATTAATCCAGAAACAGAAATGTCTCATTACACAAGGGCCAGTGATGGGAACTGGTGCTTAAATAGCCTGGCATTAAAGCGTGGAAGTGTAATAAAAGAAAAGTTGGTTTATCACACAGCTATCTAACTAGATTGACAGCAATTAAAGTGCATTTCTCGCAATTAGCCAGCTGTACCTGACCTATACTAAAAGACTAATAAGGCTTACCTGACCTAAATCATTTGTTAATTTTACTTTTTGCTTCAAATTTGGATAGTGAAGGGAGGTTAATTAGGTACCCAGACATTACTTTGAGTCTCACTCTGTGTTACAGTTGGCCTTTTAGCAAGAGCTACCACTGCTTCATGTGTCTGCTCCCATTTCTGAGCAGGTACCCAAGAGAAGAATATTTCTAAATTTTGTGTTGTTACATAAAAGACTGAGATGTGACTACAAAATGTACATTTTTCCAAGAGTAATTTGGAAATGAGATGTACCATGCATTCAACACCATGCAAAGCCAACACAAATACAGGGTACTCATTGTCAATACAGGGTACTCAGAGCTTTTTAAAAACCATGAGAGGAAAATGGAGTACTGTAGATAAAATAAATTACTTAAAGGATGCAATGCTTATTCCAGAGAGGTCTTAAATGCCAACAGTCTTCCATGTGGATTACAGACTCTGCTGTTTTTTCAGAACTTGATTACCAATTCTCTTTTTCATACAGGAAAGCAAGGTAGTGTTTACCTCAGTTTCACAGGTTCCTTCTCAACATTTCCTGAATTCAGCGGTTTTTGCTAAAATACCAATACTCTATTCATTCTTTGCATTTGTCATATATACACTGAGTGCATCATGAAGATAATTTAAGAAGATATTCACATCTGTCACGATACAGTCTATGATAGCAAAAGTAACCAACACTACATCCTGCATTCTGAAAGAATTAATTCATTTCTTATCAATTTGTTGTTTCAACATGGAGATTCCTACATTTATTTGCCATAAGGATAAGTTTTCAACCTCAGAAATAGGTTATGTATCATGTGGAGATTAAAAATAAAAGTAAATATTTCACTTAATTCCGCAGTTCTCACAACTCACTTCTTACATTCTGGAAAGAGGCTTTAGATTGTTTCCTACTTCTTGCTCTTATGGCTTCCTAATCCCTAATTAAATATGTACCAATGATACAAAATTTTCTAAAATAAGAGTTAGACAATTGCACTACGGAAAATATGTTTTAAAAGTTTTAAATGTATGCTTTTCAGAGTGATGGAATTCAACATGTCATCTGAAAGCATTACTGATTTTTCTTGATTTCACACTAAAAGTTATTGCTTCTTCATCATACACTTGCTTTACCACCAAATGTCAGAACGTAATTTTAAAATTTGATTTCTTTCAGTAAGGCAATATAAAACTTCAGCTGATGAAATGAAGCAGTTGCAGCACAGAGAGGAGCCCAGTTGTCTTTCAGTAATTTTATCTTCCTAGAGATCTACATTTCTCACACTGAGAATGCTTATCTGCGGATCTAAGCCTCCCTAAAAGTGGAAATGTACTAAAAGGTAACAGATATTTTTAGAACTGTTTTGGAATATCTCTGCATGCCACTTTTTTACTATGTAAAATTCCAAAACCAACAACTCATACCCATAAACTGCATAAAAAGGAAGCCTGTATATAAAAGCAGTACCAACAATACTTGAGGTGGAAGTGAGGCCTATTTGAAAGTTTTAACGCTGTTAAAAAGAATGGGCTGTTACCTTTAAAAATTGATATTTTGTTTATTTTGATTCTATCATACAGCATAAAGTCCTTTGATACCCGTGCCTAAGTCAGTTTTCAAGTTATTTCTACTGAAATTATATCTGCATCCTTACACAAAAGATTTTTTTCCTCTTAGAGAGATGAATCTCAGTAGAAAGGTGAAAAAGACCTTGAATTACTTCTGTGATCAATAATAAAACCTTTGCTTTTTTTTTAATCGTGTTTCTTCATTTCAACCAGATCTTAACCTCTGTTTCTTGCCTATTAGCATGTATGGGTATAATCCTCTGACAAGGATTTTGTGAAGTGACAGTTCAAACTGTCAATTATTTCTTCAGGATCCAAGACTTCATGGCAAAATTTGCTTTTGATACATGTGCAATTAAACATTTCACACTGTTCCAGAACCTTTATCTTACTCCCTTCAAAATTAATGTACCAGCATTGCTGTCTTATACTGCAAAGTGCATAAGAGGTAAGAACTATCATTAACTTCACATGCAATTCAGGGTCCAATCACTAGATGCTGTGCCATTCAGTTTTGCTGTATTAAATACTTTAACAGAAGGATACATAACTTTGCATTAATCTTTATTAAACATAACTTGCATTTTTACAGCAGTATTTCTGAATTGCTCAGGACAGCAAATCAACCTGCAACATCAACACTGTTAAAAAAGCTTACTGTCTCATCTTGATTTCTTTCTACTTCTATAGGATTAAAATAAAAATAGTAAAGTAGAGACTAAAGAAGCCAGGTTATCAGAGCATTTTCCTGGTTTTGTGCACAGTAAATGAGATGAGACTCGATTCAGCTTCACAGATCTGCTAATAATAATGGGACTTGTAAGCCTAACTCAAAGCTTAAGAAATTGAAAGAACTGACCTTCTTTGATTCTACAATTCCAACATTCTCATTTTCCAGCTCTTTTAAAATAATCTTTTAGTATTTCATGATGCCACAAATTATAATAAATTTATTGCCAAAGTTTACCGCACTGCAAAGTACTTATTCAGAACTCTGGGTATGGATATCATAAATTAATCTATACTAAAGTAAAAGCTTTTAAATAATTATTTAGATTTTGGAGTTATATGTCCTTTGGGATACCACATGGTCTTTAAGGTAACAGACTAGAGTAACTGTGTCTGAACACCACAAAATACTGAAAAACTCAAAAACACAGCTCTGGATAGTGAATGCGCTTGACTTCAGTGGTGCACAGTTTCTGCTGATAACCAATTCTGCATAATGGCAAGCTGTCCAATTTCTTCAATATATTATGGATTGCACATCTTCTTTTTCTCTCGGACTGAACAGCAATAACTCATCCATTTGAAATAGTAAAAAAGGCATGAATTGTAAACCTTAAATCTTGAGAAATCTTTTTCTAGTTTTCTTACAATGTACATAATTTCCTAACTGGTGGACTCAAAAAGACATGCAGCCTTAGACCATTGGTCCAATCCTGCAGCCCATAAGCTTCATTGCTGTGTCTTATTTAAACAAGAGTATAACAAACAAAATCAGGTCTTTAGCATTTACTGGTGGCCCTAACTCTGAGTTTCTTGGTCAAAGTCAAGTAATTCTATTATTCACACATTTCTTTATTTAGAAAGTCTGCAAGTCTGTCTACATTGTTGCTACAAAAGCCACTGCATGTGGATAAAACAATGCAAGACATTTTGACCTCAGTTAGAATCATGAAGGTCACTGCACAGTCAGGTTCATGGAGCTAGAGATTATAACTTCCTGATTTTTTACATTGTTGTTACTATACCTTTCCTTTTTAATTGTTTACCAGACAAACTTCAGGACGCATTAGAATTCAATCAATGGAATCCTTTCTGCACATGGCATACTTAATACTGTTATTTCTCCAAATTCTTTTTCCATCAGGTCTGCAAGAATTCTATTTATATGTCAAGGGGAATTTACTTTTCATTTAAGACATACTACATAACAACTATTTCACGTAACAAACAAGGTATTCATCCAGTGATGATATACTGGTGTTTTGGGTGGTTTTTAAATTTTTTATGGTTTAAGGGATTAAAGAACATTCTACAGACAAGAATCAGTCACACACAAGACCCTGGAAACCAGATGAGGTCATGACTTTGCAGCTGGCTAAGCTATTCATCTGGAAGCTTAGTCCAGCTGCAATTGCCATTTTTTCTATATTTATGTGGTATTGCCCATAGAGTACAACAAAGAGTCCTTGCTACTGGAAGAAAACCTACAAAATTTTATTCTCTTTTTTTAAAAACATATGGAATTTCTATAGACAGAGTCAGAAGAAACTCTTGCTCTACAGACATCTGCTATAGTATATGCTGTGCATGTGCTACATACAAAACATCACATTAAAATGAACTAATATTCAGAAATTAACATCACAAAAAGGCAAAGCAAAAAATAAGTATCTAGTTGTGTTTCTAAATTGGCCCATTTTAGACAGTATCTGTTTCTGGGGATACAGATGTGGTCCTGAGAAAGAAAAGTACATAGATTTATTGTAGTTACAAGTCACATATTCTAGAAGGATTATTGTCATTTAGTGCAAAATTTAATTTTGGAAGAATGTTTGGAGCAAGAATTAATTTTTATTATTCTGGTGTCACGTCCATTGCTAGAAGCTTTTACACAGTTTTATCTGTACAAATACATGTATTACCATGTAGAGTGCATCCTTCTCATAATTTGTTAAAAATGGGGTTTTTTTCTCTCTCTAGCCATGAAGTCCCTTGAAGTATAATGATTTTAAAAGGAGCAAACTTTGGACAGAATATGCAGGGATTTTTAGAAACTCCTCAAGTCCACTTCATATAGCCTCTAAAAACATAATAATAAAGAGATAATGTCCACACCAAAACAAGGTTTGGCCATGAAAAAGAGTTTTAAAAATGCCATACACAGCTAGTCTGTTCTTTTTACCTTTGAAAATGGGACTCAGAAATGAAATACGAGAAAGTACTAAATACAGTCAGTTATACCAAAAATAGGTTGCAATTACAGTGAAAGGTTTGTTCCCTGTCTTAATCTGATCATACGTTTTAAGCAAAATCACTGGCAAATGTCTACTTATTTTTATATAAGCACATGAATTGTTATGACCTCTTAATTACCATAATGTTTATTCTGATAATTTGCATTCATTTATTAACATAAACTACATATTTCCTTTGAAGAAACACATACAGATTTCTGTAACATAAACACATATCCAAGTTCAATATAGCTGCCCCATTACAAAATTAAAACTCCATGACATTTAATTGCCAGCAAAATCTTATATATAACAGCTACAGAACACACAATATTGTGGAGTATTGCAGTACAGAAAACCTTCAAAACATTAAGTGGAAGGATTTTCAAAATATACTGATTGACATTATAATTTGAATTTTCCTGTCTGTAGAATGCTGGCTATTCCAGTAGTACTTTCAGTCCTTTTAAAAAATATCTATCTTTTTCCATAAGGCCATTATGATTGAAAATCATACATCTGAATAGTGCCATCTGATAGAAGAATATTCCTGATTATATTAGGAATCTGGGAATCATCTGCTCCTGGTGGTTGAGACTTCATTTTGTAACTTTGTGGACTCATGTGTTAACCACATTTAAAGACATGTTATTTGAACATCTAAGCAAGCTGTCATTGGACTGATTCTTCCCTACACTGGGTGGGTGCAACTTGAGACGAAATCCCACCTCCAGTGGACAAGGAAAGGAGGACTCCAAAGGAAGCCTAATTTTTTTATTTTAATGGCAGCTGTGTGAACCTGCTTCAGGTTTTGAAGAGGAAGCCCTGGGAGAGACAGATTCATAGGTGGAGGGTAGGTGAAAAAGTCAAAGGTGCATGATAAAGCTGTGTACCACATGGTTACAAAATTTACCCATGGTCATATGCACTATGGCCCAATGCTGTTATCATCAAAATCAGTTATAAACTGCACATATCAAGCTTCATGTTTCCCATTAAAAATTCTTTAGAAAGGTTTTAAGGGATGCAGAATAAGCAACAGTAAACAATTTGTTTACTTTGGATTCATCAAGCAGTAAGGCTCAGATAGTAAACCTAAATAATCACTATGGCAGAAGCAGGAATTTTATAATAAATAAAATTCACCCATTTATACAATGCTGAAATTAAAGAAAGGCAAGAAAATATAGAAGGTCTTTTCTGGCCTATTGATCAATTTTCCACTGTTTTTCCCATCTCTGTACAGACCATGTTTTAGAGATGTCACAAAGTACTCCTTGAAGTTAATGAGCTAACTTGTAGCTCTTTATATCCACTTATATAACAAAGTTTTCTCTGCATTAGTGTGGCAACCTGTTATGCAACTGCTGAGAAATCAGTCTGCAGTTTTGAAGATACATTTCTTGGTGTTAAAGTAAAAAGACTGTGTGCACTTAGTTAAAATGTTGAATGTGGAAGACTATTTCCCTGGAGTGATGCCTGAGATGGCCACATTAAAAACAGAGACTAGACAGAAATAAGGGAATAAAGGTAGGTATTTATTTGAAGGGCCTTCAAAGGTACACCCTGGGCAGGCCAAAGGCGACACCCAGGATGGACTCCCAGTCACGAGTTCTTCACACTTTTATAAGTTTGGTTCATTTGCATATCAGGATTAATTCTCCAATTACAACACGAGTTAATGATGTAACTACTCCAAGTATGCCCTCCTCTTCAGAGGCCTCAGTTTACATATTTTGGGGCCTGGGACAATCTAGGTGTCCTTGGAGAGCAAACCTAGAATGGCTTGTTATGTCTAACTGGCATGAGAGAACAGCAGCTAACAGGCTACAAGAAACTTCAGAATTACACACTAGGCAGTACAGGATTTGAAAAATATAAAAGTTAAAACCTAAGGCATCAAGAGGAGGAGATCAAAGGGATGAAACATAAGCAAGAATTTTGATCAAACCTTAGAAGTGTTTGATATTTTAAATAAACAAATATTGACTCCTTGATTAGTCAATGATACAGTTCTTCATGATACGAAGCCTGGAGAGCTCTTTACTCATGCTTGCTTTATAAAACCTGTCCCTTCCAGCACTTGCCTGATATCTGTATGACCTCCATTATCTGCAAGTGGAATCTTTGGATTGAGACTGATGAAATTCTTTTCTGTTTTTCTCTCTCAGTTTTCTTTACACAAAACCAGAAGCCTACATAGACTGACTGGATTGGAACTACAGCTGGATCAGGATACTAAGAAAAGATTTCAGCTGGCTGCAGCTGTCATCACTGCAGACTGATAATAGGGGAAGTCATTGGAAAGCACATTGTTTTCCACTGTTGAATGAAAACTGAATACTGCTGATATAAGCCTCCCAAAGTGTATCTGAGGTTATTTTATTGCTCTTATTACATTCATTTCCCCAAAGCAAAATGTTGATATAACTCATTTAAGAGTTCTCATTTATTCAGAAAGTCTCTTCCAGAGTATTCAGCAGGTGCCATTGCAAGAATGGTGGAAGTTGTAATATATTGTAATATTGGTGGAATTTTCCCTTTCAAATATAAGGGAACTAAAATTACAGTAGAAAAGACAAAGTATCACGGCATGATAAATGTCGTCCTGTCTAACATCCTCTGCTGTGCAGGAATGTATTTACTTTCTCAATAAATACAATTACAGAACAGTTTTCTTTCTATGAAGCTGTCCCTTAACTCTCCCTTATAGTGCAGGAGACATTGGGAGATGTCAGAGGGCCAAGTTCCTTCAGTGAGCATGATTATAAAATATTTTTTATCTCCTCATTATCTTCCTGAGATTTTTTTTTATCCCCTTAACTGTGACTGTCTGGGGGTTTTTCTTACTTTCTGGGCAATTAGTGAGAGAATTCTAACAGCGACATTGTCTCTTTCTTCCCTTCAGTCTTTATTAGACAAAAAGGAGGTTTCCTTTGTTCTCTGACTAGAGTGGCTGAAAGTCTTTCATGGAGCACCTTCTTGTCTTTTCCTGTTTCAAAGCTGCAGTAAAGTCAGTAAACTGACTCAGAGGCTATTGCTGTTGACTGTCTTGGCAGGGGGGGTGTTTGCTTGTTTTGAGTTCAAAGGGGCACTAGACAAGAATGCGGAGGGCAGAGGCTTTAAATCCTACTAAGTCAGTGTGTTTCATCCATATTGCTGCTTTACCTGATGTCCTCCCGGAACACCACAGGGAAAGAGGAAGTTCTTTTCACCCCTTCCTGCTTATATTTCACACAAACCTAAATCATTAAGTGTCTTACATGAACATGAGCATCTCTTTTTCACAATGAACAAAAGCAGATTTATCTTAACCTTGGGTGAAAGCAAAGTGCTCAATCCAAAACAAACACTGAAAAATGGCAAGAACTTTACAAACAAAACAGCTTTGGCATCTGCAAGTTTTCCATAATACACTGTTGCTGAATAGTGACTTATGTGTCTTAGGTAAATATCATGATGCCATTCTGATGACTATAAAGCCAGAAAATAACAGTTACAGCAGCAATATTTAAATTTATTTTGGGCAAATACTGCTCCTGTCTATGTGGCACTAGAAGAGTTATTTGTTTTCATTTTACCAGAAGACCACTGAAAATGGGAAAAATATGATGATGAAATTTCTGTAATCTAAGTTGGTCAGTTAACACAAAACATTCAAAGCTGAGGAATAACTCAAGTTTACTTTTCTTATTTAAGTTAGGATGTGTTATATACTTGATGCAAAACCAAAATATAGTATGTCAACTCACAAGCAGTTTTCTTACAAGCAAGGAAAAGCAGGGCTTTTAAAACTCCTGTGAATAGAAAAAATACTGTCCACTGGCCTGACATTTTAAGAAACTTGCTTTTTCTCAGCAGGAGATATGGTTTCAAAGAAGAAACAGTTCCAGATTCATTTTTTTAAGGAAACCGTTTAAGTTTCTTTATATTCTTTTTTCTAGTTAGCTGTAATGTCAGTGGCATCACTATGCACTTATGAGAAGACAACTGACATACTGAATATCTACAGATTTGGATGCCAGATTGCGTTGAGTATTATAATAATTGCTTCCTTTTCTTTTGATGTCTTCTCAAAGAGTATGCCACAAAGCCAAGAGCTTTGCAAGAATCTTAACAGCAAGAGGAATACATTTTCCTTACAGTGGAGTGAATTTTGAATGCTTTGTGTTTGAGGAGGGGAAGATAAACAACTCTTTGGGATATTTTTATCCAGTATTTTTCCATGGGATTATAACTCTCACGTCATCAACACTCTCACTGAACCACCAGAAGGCAGGAGCAAATCCACAGCCAGTGGGTTCTATAGCAGGTTCTTCTACCCATAAAAAGAGTTCCAAGGGTGTTATCAAGGACTGTCTTATGATCTTTGAATTCTTTCAGTGACTGCTCAAATGAACCATTTTAAAGTTTAACACTTAAAATTACACAGCAAATATTCTCCAGGATTTTAATTCAAGGTGATGAACAGCTTCAAGGCCATTCATCTTTTCAAGCAAACACAGATTATGTGTTTAACATGCATATTACAACCAAAATGCCAACTCACGGTCTGCAAGATGAATGTACATATATATTTTATTACCTACTTATTAAAAAGACACAAGGCCAAAAATAATCAAACAGTTTCTAAAAGCAATCAGATGTAGTTAAAGACAAAAACTTCTTATCCCCATCAAATTTATCTTATCTTTCTTCTAAATTTGGGATGAAAATACAAAAAAAAGTAGTGATTTCAAGCTCAGTTGCATAAACCATTTCTTTTCTTAGATTATAAAAACAGATAATTTGGGGAAATTCAGTCCAAGTTTCTTAATGTAAAGAAATGCAGGTTTTTATTCCAATTATTTTAATAAAATAGACTAGTTAGAGAGCTTCACTCCTAAAAACAACTCTTTTGTAGACTCATGCAATCTCTTTCCTTACCGATTCAGAAATTCTGATAAATTTGAACTCTGAGACTGAGACAACTAATGCTAGAAGTAACACGGAGGACAGCTGTGCAGATATTTGTCTCACAGGATATGAAACAATATTAATCTCTGCTAAAAATTCAACAGAAATTCAACACCCCCCAACCCTTTGGACTTGGGAATGACAGATCCATTCAAATTAGCAAATTTTAAAAATTAAGCATTCAGGAAAAGATTTTAATCCCTGGAAACACAGAATACAATAAAGCTGTAATTTTTTGTCATTTAAGACAGATCCAGATAACAATTAAAAAAAATAGTGTTACATCTATATGCAAAATAACCTGAATTTTGATAGTAAATCTAACTGCTGAATTTGACCTCTACTTTACAAAAAATTCAAAGAGATTTTCCTGAACTCACATTATAAAATTGTCTGTGGAAAATGGTATGTTCCACGAGAGAAGATAAAATTTCAAACGAAAAACAGGTTTAAGAGAGTCACTTACAATATTATAAATATTTTTACCCACAGCACTTGATATCAGAAAATTAGAACATATATCACTTCAGAATCATGGCTGAAATTTTGGCTTCAACTGGCCTTTTCTGTGCCCCTGTACTCCACACACCAAATGAAGATAACACCTTTTGTCTGTCTCACCCTGTCGACCTTTTCAAAACTGTGGCTGCGTCAATACATCTACAACACCTACAAGTGATCTTCTCCTCTGGATTATCTCCAGATTACCTACATGATAAAATGAGTAATAAAAATAAAACCCTATGCTGGCTGACATCTAATCTCAGAAAACTAAAACTTTCACAACAGTGCACACTATGAAGTATGAGACATGCTACAAAATTTAACTTCCAAAAAAGTCATGTGTTTGCAATACAGAAAACCAATTTTTTCTCAACTTTTCACACTGACAATTATTTTTAGCCTAATGCTGGAAGCCCTAAGAGTTCCTTCTGTGAATTTTAAAATAGGCTCATTATTTGACTGAAGAAGCCAAAGTGATTGTTCACATAAGGAGAATTACTTGCACAGGTTTTAATCCACTGTGCCAGGACCTTAATTTACCGTGCCATTTCCCAACTATTTTCATACAACCTGAGCAAAGAACTACAGAATAGGACAAAAATCTTACAAATCATGTTCAATTACTTCCCAATAATTACTTAGTCTCTCTACATTTCTTTCAGAGTCTTCAAAGAAGAAAAAAATATTGTCCATATTAAAATTTGAAGGTGGAAAGCATCAAGAAATTTCCAGCATGCCTTTTTATTTTTCAGCTAGAGACCCGAGAAAGGAGCTGAACAGTTTAATTATAATTCTTCACACAATATTGACATGAACTTTCTTTCTTAAAAATAACCAGCTCACAATAAAGTTTTGCTATACTTCAGTTTTGCAGAAGTACAGCATATTCACAGGTTTATTAACCAGGGTATTGGTGCTGGGGAATGCAGGCTTCAATAAAATGTGCTTGTACAATATATTTTTGTTTGCAATTTGAAGGCAGCAAAAAGAATTAATTCAAAATTTTTTCATGTATGTCTGTGATGTGAAAAGCTTTCTTTAGTATCACCAGTCCCTTGCTTGGTTCACTCAATAAAAAAAACTTAGCAGTGTGACACTGTTATATGTCCCTTCTCTCACCATGATAGAAGTACATGTTGTTTCTTTTTTAAGGCAAATATCATTTTTTCTGCAACTTTCACAAAAAACTGCAATGCTCACATAACTCAAATAAAACTACCTGAAAGTGATAGTTATGTACTTTACAAGTGACAACCATTTAGAACCTGTCAGTCAGGAAGAAAATTATTGCTCTTTGTGCATAAAATTGCAATTAAATTGTGCTTCTTGTGCTGCAGTTAAAAAAACCAAGCATCTCTAGACCACAACTTAAAGCATCAGAGAATAGACAGATTTCCAGAGATTAATTCAGTTTTCAGGTACATCATTGCAAATTTAAAGTCTATTGAACTGAAAAGTTTTCAAATGAACTTACAAGAACAACAAACCCAAAATTTGGCCCCTTCCTGCCCATTTCTATCAGCCTTTGTACTGCTTACTGCTTTCCATGAAACAAAATTAAAACTGTGTCCAGACATAACGTGGGGTGGTTTTTTGCCACAGCTCTTTCACTATCATCTCATATTCAAAAATAGGTAGGCTCTGAAATTGGGCTTCATGACATACTTTTCCTGACTGCTCTTCTCTGTTTTATATGCACTTCAGAAAACACAAATCTGTTTAAATTATAGAAAAGCCACCCAAACGTATAGCTGAAGAGTGTTAAAGATGTTTTTTCACTGTGTGAGCAATTAGAAAAATTACACTTCATAGCACTCAATCCTCATACATTAACACCAAATGACAGAGTACGAGTAAGGAACAAAGTGTTTGTTCTTATTACGAATGAACAAAGATTAGGAGTCGAACTTTCACACGGGAATGAAAGAGACATCCTCTCCTAATGGAAGATGACACACCACCAACAAACAGCTGTCTAGAAAACAAGGTAAAATGTGTGTATTTTTTTGCTCTTCTATGTTGAAAATGCAAGTGTATTGGAGGTGGCATTCAAGACACATTGGTAAGATATTATAATCAGGACCCAAAATATACTAACAAAGCAGTTGCTCTCATCTGAAAAACTGGGTAGGAAAATTAAATGTCACAGTAGTGGTCAGGCACTGAAATACCACAGAAGGGACATGTTTGCTTTTCACTGGACATTGTCATATATCCCTTGTGCAGCCTGATACCTCTCAAATGCTGTATTATTTTCAGGTCTATCTTATCAAGAACAGGAGCTCAAAGTAATGCTGCCCACAAAATATCTTATGTGACATGTCACTGTCCTCCTAAACATGGCTAAACTCCGGATGTCTCATCCTCCAAGAAACCATCTCTTACAAATGGTAATGCCTTTTCTTATAGAAACTAAAGATGCCAAAAATAACCCAAAAAACATGTCATTGTTTTATTTGAAAAATCCTGCTTTCCTGAAATCTGTCTTCTCCTGGCTCCACTGCTTTGAAGAAGCACCTTTGAAATAGGCATCTTTTCCATTTCAGGCATTCTTAATCACATTTTTGAGATACTTGCTTCAAATATTGAAAATTCAATTTTTACTTTGCTGATCACAAAACTGAAGGAAACCAATATAATCCTGACAGTTTGTTGAATCACAAGTTCATAGACAATGGACATTCAGCAAAGCAAGACTGAAACAAAATAATCATCTTAACCTTCTAAAGCTGCAGGATCTGCAGCTATTGTGCTGGACTAATTCTCAGCGTAGACATAGACTGTGATGAAAGGGAACCTAGCACCAGTTGACCTGAGAACTGTTACCCACAGTGGAACTCAGACATCATTTTGCCTATAAATTTTGTTTTACCTGTAAAACCTATGTTTTATAAAGCTCATGGAATAGGAACAGGCTGTGAATTATTCCCTAGGCAAATCATATTATTGAAAAAATCTTATAAAAATAGACAAGATTTGTAAGAGGAACACTTAAGGTTCCTTGTGGTGCTCAAGGATTTTAGTTATTTGAAAACAGATAAGAAATAGAGAAAACTTGCATAAAAATACCATATTTGTGAGGAAGAAAGAGTAGTATCTACATAGTTCTTTAATCTGTTGATATAATCTGGATAAAAAGCAAGGGACACAAGTGAAAAAAAACTGGGCAATAATGGACTGGATAGTGAGAAGAATCTCTTATATGAAGAGTACTTTGTGTAAGAGATGTAAAGGTACAATAGGCTGAGTCCGAAAATCTCTTTGGAGCTGTACTTGAAGTATGCTTTCAATAGTTCTGAAAATGTATTTCTGTAGTACAACTGTTAGCAATGCTCTTTGTAGCTTTCTCACCTACGTAAAAAGTTCCAGTGTAAAGAAAAGAATCTTAAATAAAGAAGCAATTGATGAAATATATCACAAGCTCTTGCTGCAATTTACTCAATTATGTTAAATATTATATTAAATATTAGTATATTATTTATACTTAAAGTTGGTGTATTATTTACTCCATAAGTGTATTAAAATACAGATTTTCCTCTTACATTATCTGCCATCAGGGTCAACAGGGCTTCTAGGAACTACTTGAAAAACAAGGAGAGCATTCACTAGTAAAATAGCCAATTAATATTCTGAGAATTCCAGAGGGAGTTTAAGCTTGATAGTTATAAATTTGGAATGGCATGTTCAGTTTAGGCAGATTAATTAAAATATCCAGGTATGTGTAGTTATCATATTGAATTTACATCTTTTTATACTAAGGTTGCATTAGTTTGATAAAATGATATATTAATCCCAAGAGGTGCTAATTAGGTGTGAATAAATGTCACAATGAACTTTTCAGGAAAGCTCAATAGGACACTGTCAGTCAGTGTCAATGTAAATGCCTCTTACTGATAAACACAACCCCTCCAATCCTGTCTTCGGCAAGGCATAGGATAATTTCAATAATGACAGCAAGGACCAATCAGTTTCTTGTGTTACATTACCTACACTAATGTTTGTAGATTTGATAAAAAGAGCTGTTTCTCCTAAAAGCTAGAGTAATTATAGCATCAGGCTGTAGACATCATCACAGCTGATGGCACATGTATCTGGTCATTTACCTTAAGAGTCTAGTATTTGCCTTGGAAAATTATTCATTTTACACAAAATCTCCTCCCACCTTCACAAATGAGGTAATTTTAGATCTATCCTTTTAGCAAAGCTCTTCTTAAAGCATTCTTTTATAAGCAGTAAGAGAAAACAATTTCTTTCAGGTACATCACGTATCTCTTAAGTAGAAATCTACATTCTGCTTATGTATTGAATTGCATCTAATTCTAATACAAATTTCCATAGCTCCAGCTAGACATTTAAAAGACTACATGTGCGTTTGAGCTACATCAACAAAAGAAACCCCCATGAAATGCCATGAAAAACAGCTGTAATAACTGGCACCTTGCTTTGTAAATGATCCCCTCACCGGGACCATATAGGAATTTCAGTATCTGGCATTCTACAAGAAGATGTCCATCAAACGTAATACAGACATTCACACATAATATATATTTTACATTTGGGATTTTTTTTTATTCATGAAAATAAAGGACTGACAACAGGAGACCATAGTATAACATAGACAGGCACTGCACAGACTTACCCACTAAACTTTGCCAGTGAGCAAGTCTTGACCTGCAACCCTTCTGCTATTCCAGTTCTTGGCCTTTTTTGACTAAACACTGCCAAGTATGGTGAACCGAGCCAAACTCTGTGATGTGAATAAATATCCACTGGGCACAGTGATATACTTTCAACATGTTAAATATTATTGGTGGTATAGCAATGCTTAGAGATAAGGAAGTCAGTAAAATCCAAATTGACAAGCCAACTCTATTACTGTCTTCTTAATTTTTTTTTAAACCCTGAAAATTTCCATCTATAAGGAAGTAAGGTAAAGGTACTATTTAATACTACACTTTGGAAATGCTTAGCTGTACTCTACTGCCAAATCCAGCTGGTGTTCCCATTATGACTTCCCCTGAGAGGCACGTACATTAACTGAAAGCTGATATTATTGGATGAGACTGTATGAAGCAACGTATCTCAATCTACAGATTTCATTAGACCACAGACATTCTGGACAGACCTGTCATTTCAAATTTTTTTTTGCTTGGCTGCTTCCTCTTTGAAGGTTCTTGAAGAGGTTCCCTCTCCAGAGCCACCTAGAAGCAGTGCAGAAATAAGAGCACTTTTAAAATGACAGGTCTAAGGAGCCACAGTTCTCTGTATTAAATGTTTATATTTTTAAGACTGACTCTAGAAGCAAGGGGCTTTCTCATGTAGTTTGCTTCCACTGAACTCCCTCCACTTCAAAGGTTTAGGCCAAGAATATGCAAACCTCTTCAGGCAGCAAATGAAGAAGGGAAGCTCAGATTCCAGCTATTGTTTTAGTACTTCAAGCTCAAGCAAAATTTTGAAGTATCACTTATTTCACATTCCTTAAGTAACAGAATCTCCATTTTCTTCCCTACAGACTTCAAACATCCCAGACACATAGTTATATCTGAAGTGGTATCCAGTTACCCAATCTGGTAACTCACATGAATGTCTAAATCCTAAGTGTTTTTTCTAAAAAAAAAAAAATCTAGAAATTATAAGACAAAGAATTTTCTCATGAATTTTCTGGTACATTTTCATCAGCTTCAAACACCTTTCTTAAAGTTGGTGAGGAAACATTACGAACGTGATCCAAAATTAAATTGAAAGTGTTTCCCAACTGACTTCAAGAGACCTTTGAACAAAGCAAGGAAAAGAAAAAAAGTTTGAAAATTTAATGTGTTTCTTCTGTCCCCTGCTGCTGAATCAATCATTGTGCATGAAGTAAAATGTGAACCTGGAAAGGTTATATATAAATAAATATATCTCCCTCAGAAAATGGTTTTTATTACAGTTGAAACACTTCGTGGGAATAGAATTGACCTGACAAAACTTTCAGAAAAAACTAGAAAAGCTCTGACATGAACAGCCCTTCACAATTCCTAACATGGGAAAGCAATTCTCTATTGTCATTAACACTAATTTCATAAAGCAATTGAAATTCTGCAATCTTAGGAAAGTAAAAATATTGTTAAAATAATTCATATTACTGTTGTGTCTTCATTCGCAATGTCCCAAATTTTAGCAAAAAAAAAGAAATTAATATCTCTAGGTGTTTTCATCACACTTGAATGGGTGAGAGCTCAGAGTGCCTACCCTAAATTGTATTCTTTGCTTCATTGCTGGGAGTAGGAACTTGAATAGTCCATATGGGAAGTAATGACGGCTTTTGATACATACTGGTAGCTCTTGGACTTCACACTTTGAGTGAATATGGGCCAACTAGCTATAAAACAAGTATCATACCATTTTGCTAGAGGAAATGACCCTTTCGAGATTCAAACTTCATTCTAACTCTATTTTGTACAATTTATTAGGTGAGAACAGCTTTTGTATTGTATAGCTTAGCAACTTCAGTGACAGATTTAATTTCCAGTTATCTCTGTTACAATAGTAAATAAATCTCTCAACTGACAGCGTTCCTGTGTGCTTCCATATTGGCCTAAAATGAAACATATTCCACCATAACTGCTTATTGGCCATTCAACTTTAATTGACCAATTTTTAGGCAGTTATCAGTTGGCTATTTTCTTTAGAGCAGATAACACTCCTGACAGTCAAACTCCTTTTCCTTCCCTGTTGTCAAGGAGTAAAATTATGTATTTGTGAAACCTTATAAAACATTTCCTCCATCACCTGAACCACGGAATTGATGAAAAAAGGAACAATACCCTGTGACTGGGCAGCCTATTTCCTCTTTGAATCATCGAGAAGTTTACAGCTAATTAAAAATGGGTATCCTGAAAAGTAAGCGTTTTTCATTATTTCATTATCTTAAACAAATAAATAGTAATAAATAAAATAAAATAAAATAATAAAATAACAAAACAAAATAAAACCCCAGGCACCTTTTACAAATCTGCAGTGTCATTTGGGAGTGCCTAAAATTGAAATACAAAAGGATTGCTTACCAACATGACAACTAAGTGAGAAAGAGACACTAAGAATTAAACTCAACTTGATATTTTCAATTCAGCCTGATTTTTACTTTTCTTTATGCCAAAATGTTTTTAAGAAGATATCTTTCATGGAATTCTGCAGTCCTACAAAATGTCACTTAGTAGTTAAAATCTGTGTCATCCAGAAGAGAAAAATATATGCTTGATATTAAAAGGAAAAAAGGTAACAGAAATAGATTTCACTTTTAATCCACTGCCAAAATCCATCTGACAAATGCTTGGCCTTTTGCCAGTCACAGTTGAGGCTGACATGAAGATTTGTCAGATTGGGTTGACATTACTATATGAATTCTATATTTTATTTTGGGAGGTTGGCAAGGAAAAGGTAAAAATCCTAGTAGAGGTACTAACATTTTGGAGACTAGAAGTAAGCTATTGGATAAAGCTTTGTGGTTATGAAGTAGATGGAAAACAAATAGTATGTTTTCAGATAGCCATCTTTTTACCTGAGCAAATACAAGCAGCAGCGAAATACTAAATCAAGTATAGGTATTCCTACAGATACATGCACTTACACATTCTAAGCAGTGCTCTCTGACATTAAGTGGCAAAGACTAATAATTTAAAGTTAAATACTCATTCTTTAGCCTCAATTAGGTCCTGTTTTGCTATGTTTTATCTTGTAACTTCAGTAATATGAACCAACAGACTATAACAAACTCCATATTTTCTTCAATCATGTCTGATCTTAAAGAATGTCACTCTTTCTGTGACATACTATGACAGCAGAACAGAAGATTAAACAGGCTGTTTGGATCTTTTAGTCCAGTGCCTAATCACTGAAGCTGATGTCTCATAAAATCTTTCTAAATATTTCAATTGTCTGTACTCTTCTTAAAAGGTTGACCACATCTTGATCATGCCTCGCCACACTTTTGGTGTGCTGTAAGTGTTACTTAGAGCTTTCTTTCCTTCTCCTGGTTTCTTCTTGCTCCCTTCTCCCATATGCCTTTCCTTTGCATTTCCTAACTCAAGGAGCACAAGGTCTTACTACTCTGTACAATCACAGTTAGAGCATAGTGAGTGATCAAATATTCCAAAGTTCAAACCGTGAGAGAATAGAATGTTTGGCAGGGCTATTCCTCAGCTTGGGAGCTCCGGTTTGTACAGAAAGGACCAGTTAACTTACCCTTACAAAACCAATCATATGTTCTTTATTCCTTGTTTCTGAATATTAAAAATAATTATGACACTATTGTTAAACTCAGAATCAAGGTTCCTTTGCTTCAAGACAAGTAATATGAAGGTCTCTCTTCAGCTATGGGGTTTTATCTTTTTGTTTGCTTGTTTTTCCTAGTAGAATTTGAAATGCATGTCAAATGTTTTATTTGATATCATAAAACTAAGAGGTTTAAAATGCTGTTGTTTACCACATTTTGTTAACTTTAATGCAAATCAAATATAAAATATTAGAACAGATTAGAAAGAAATAAATTTGAGAAGAAAGATATGGTCTTGATGCTGTAAATTGTTATATATTAACTTCCCCTATGTATGACCAGTCCCAACAAAGGTTACTGGACTTGTAGTACTTAGGCAGTTCTATACACAAGAGTCAGACTGAAGGAGTTCTGTGGATCGGGGAAAGACATGGTTTGAATTGTGAGCTCACAGTAGAAACAGCTGAACATTTTTGCATCTGGAAACTGGTTGTAGTTATAAATGATAGGACTTTGGGAAACTTTTGTTGTGGTTCTTTAATCTTCTCGTTTTCAACTGAAACTTGTTTCATTAAAGTGGGGGATGCCTATTCAAGGGCTGCCTTTATAATTTGTGTTACTAGTTCAGATGGAGATCTGGTTTATGTGTATGATTTCAGCAATGAAGGTTTATTGTATTTTCTAAACCATATGTTTTTCTACAGCCTGCTTGGAATTTATGGTGAGATTGTTTTGGTTTGAGTTGACAACTACAGTATGTTTCAAGTTAGCTGATTTCCACTGAAAATTGTAGCCTCTAATGAAATGAAATTTTGAAATTTTCAGGCAATTACATTTTCAGCTTTGGTGATAGGGCTCTGTTGCAAGGATTAGTTTGGGGATTTCTTGTTGTTTTGTTGGGTTTTCTGCTTGTTTGTTTGTTTATATTGGGTTTTTTTATTATTTTATTTTTCTCTACAAATTGATAAAATTCTTTGAAAGGTCTCATTATTGCCTTTTGTGGCAAATTCATTATTTTGCTTAGGATCTAGAAACTGAGAGTTCTTTATCTGTAAGCGTCCATTCCACTAATAGAAATAGCAGAAATACACTCAGCCAATTTAGAAGCACTTGTCGAGCACCTTTTACTTGCCTGAGTATTCTAAAATTGGAAACATGTCACATGACTATTTCTGAAAAATGTCGGCCTAACAAGACTAGAACAGTAATTCCTGAAAAGTAGGGGGTGCCCATACAATGCAGAACAAGAAGGAACATCCAGATGGGTAGGGCAGACTGGTTTCTCATTCACTTAATGGGACATTTGCTGTAGTCCTTGGATGAGTTGTTTGAACCACTCACTCACCACAAGAGGAATATCTGCCTTCCATAAGACCTCAGTTACAAATCTTGGTTGTGTAGTTGCAGCTCTGCAAGTTCCTCAGCCAAATCAGCTAAGAGACCTAAGGTCTCTTTGGTGTAGTCTTTGGATCAATGCATGCAGATATATTCTGTCTCAGATTTGCGTGGATATTACAGACTCTATTTTAAAGTATGGAGTAATGAGGATGCATTTTTGAGAGGTTCCTCACCACTACCTTCATTGCATGCACCCTATATTACGCACTGACATAACTGCTTTCTAAACCATAAACATTATATAACAGTTGTGTTGTAAAAAATAAAAATTATTAAATATGCTTCAAATATTACATATTTCAACTAAAATAACAATAGCACAATAATTGCACATTTCATACTACAAATTCCTTTAGCATTTGTAGAATGAATGGGAAAAGCCAGTGTATAAAGCCTAGCCTATCTCATTCCTTTTTGCTTTCAAGACTGTCATGTTTGTTAGCAACTAAATATAGTATTTAGTAAATAAATTATATTCTCAAATGTATCATTTTAATTGACACATGAATCTTATTAACAAGGAGGGAACAGAAAATGTGTAACGTCTATTGATAAGCACAATTCTAATTTCTCTCTAGCTCTGGCAAGCCAGGCTTTCTCTCTCATGTCAAAAGCCTAACCTAGCAGCAGCTGCCATAAAAGGGTTCATCATTGGAAGTACTTTACAATGCACAGTTGCTTTCATCTTTGCAAATAGTATTGGTCAACATTAGCACACTGGCTCTGTCTGGGAGGGAGCTGGATTCACAGCAGTGTTGTGGTGCAGTGCTTTGGATGTGCGGCTACAAAAGTGCTGAGAATTCTCCGATGTAAAGCCATTTCAGCGCTTTCTCTTTTTCTCTCCCTCCCCAAAGAGTAGGCTGGGGGCAGGTAAGAGATTGGAGGGAAGTGACTGGAATAGCTGACCCAAACTGACCAAAGGGATATCCTAAAGCATATGACATTGTGCTCAGTAATTAAAACTCAGGGAAAGGAGGGGAAAGGAGGAATGTTTGTGGTTGCAGCATTCGTCTTCCCAAGCAACCATTACATATGTTTAGGCCCTGCTTCCCAGAAAATGGCTAAATGCCTTCCAGTCTATTGGTAAATGCATTCCTCTTCATCCTTTGCTTATATGCACAGCTTCTGCTGTTAAGCTGTCATCATCCTGATCCACAAATCTTCACACATTCCCTCTATTTTGTCCCACTTCTATGGGAGAAGGGAGTGAGCGAGTAATAGGGTGGGCATTTGGCTTCTAGCCAAGGCTAACCCACAACAGTCAGGAAATCAGGAATGCTGATCTGTATTAATATATGTCAGGGGTCAAATAATGCAAGGCAGTTACCAAATAGGATTCTAGTTTAATTGCAGACTCTTCATGGGGAAAAAAAAATAAAAAAAGAAAAAGCTTAATATAAAACAAATTTTGGCTGAGGAGGTAAGAGATGAATAAATAATCTCCATGCTGAGAAGTCCAGTTCCCTTGCTTCTCTACAAAGTGATATAACTTATTAGGAACAAAGACAGGTCATCTCAAATATTCAAAAGTTATTCTCTAAAAAAGTAGCAGTCTGAATGTATACAGGCTTGCAAAAGAATAAGTTCCAGTGCAAGTGTTTTTAAAGAAAAAGCTAGAAAGGAAGGGGTAAGTTATAGGAAATGTATTTTCTAGGTTACCTTTTTCTTGTATTAGGCTGTATCACCTCTATTAAGATTAAACAGCTTTGTGATTCAGAAAACTCTCAATCATTAAAAAAAAAAAAACTATTTACAAGTTCTCAAAGCTTATACTGAATTGACCAGTGGAGTAATTTTGATCAATGTACATACAAACACAGTAGGCAAAAGGTCTGAATACTGGGAGCTTCCACATCTGAGCAAAAGCCAAAAGGTAAGTGCCATTTTGCCTACTGGCAGTGGGATATGAGTTGACATAACAAGTGCTATAGAAGACAACTACCCATAAAGCTGTAAAAAATGAAACAAGGTCCATATTCATCCAGTTTCAAAGGATTAGGTCTTAAATAAACAAGTTTTTTTTATTCCTATAACACTCTCCTAATGACTCCAGGTCCCTGTAACAACATCAAGTCTCACTTTCCACACTGTGTGTCTACAATGCATTATTTCTTTGGTTTGTCAGAGATACATTTTCGCCATACTATCTTGTA
Organism: Aleadryas rufinucha; assembly: GCA_013397815.1. Classification (NCBI taxonomy): domain Eukaryota; kingdom Metazoa; phylum Chordata; class Aves; order Passeriformes; genus Aleadryas; species Aleadryas rufinucha. The sequence goes on from VZTH01000058.1 coordinate 88,830, forward strand.
GTGTAAGAAACCAAAACTTCTTTGGCCTATGACCAGAAACTGACATGATACCATTCAAAAGACTTATAAGAGCCACATAAAATGCTTTGAAAATAATTTTGGAAGATGAAGGCATACCAAATCTGGTTATGATTATTTTCCCACTGTAATGTTATGTGTCCAAGGCAGGTATGTTACATAGAAGAAGCATAGATAGAAGATTAATTTTCATTGCTTTCTCTATGAAAAACATACTTAACTCAGTACCCAGAAAAATATTGATAAAATAGTAAAAGTGTGTTTTAAATAAATTCTGTGGCAAAAATGTACTAAATAGATTTTAACTGATTATTTGTGCGGTTCATTTAACTGATAGGATATTATGAAATACACATGGATGTGCTGCACTGAGCCCACTCAATTCTTTACAAACATTTAAAACTTTATTAGCTGATAGATTAGGAAAGGTTTTTTTTGTTGTTGCTCCTGCTATTTTCATATGTTCAACATATGGTATATCTCTCTGAAGCCCAGCTGACACTAGATAAATAAAGCCTACTTGCACTTATGTCCAAGCATCATTTGTGAATGGCTTTAACTGTACTTCTATTAATTCAAATGCTATGATCAGCTTCTGATCAATAAAGAATGAGCCATGAGATTCATAAATTCCATGTGTCACAACCTATTATCGGGTAGAGTTTTACAATATTTCATCCTCTTTCTTTCTTCCAGGGTTGGGTATTTCATTAAATTCTAAGTAACCAGTCTAGTGCAAAAAGTGAGTTGGAACTTTGTTTTTAACTGGCTTTGACCTTTTGTTAAAATTATTCCAGTGCAGTGCGTCATATACAACAAGTTGTAATTATGCAATCCCTAGAAGTGTGAATTGGTTTAATGTACCAACAAGTTATCCAATTTAAAAATGGATTTAGCTTTCTAAGGATGAAGTTACATCAGCATAAAAGTGAGTATGAGCTTAACAACTTTCCAACTCCAGCAAGATGCAATTTTTGCAAGATGCCTCCTTCAAGTTTGCCTTCCTTCTCTTGAATTTTCATATCCTAATACAAGCTTCAGCAGAAAATATAGTTATCAGATCATTATTTTCTAATTACATAAAGTTAATTAAAGGTTAGAGATAAAAAAAAAAATGCATAACATTTCTCGTAAGGGATGTAAACACTTAGTTTGCATTTCAGTGTACATTTGCAACTTGACCAGCACTTCTCACCTAATTCCTCTCTGCAACAGTGGCCTCTATGAAGCTGAACATGTTAGTTTACTGTAACAAGACCATTCTATTCCAAGTAAATGTCTAATATTTTGTCAGGTCTGAAGATCTGGAACCCACTTTATTATCTGTATTTTCTCTTTATCTGTCTTTAAATCATCTTTGTAGCTATCAAGTCCAAGTATCCTAAACTGCATCACAGTTATACTGTGAACTTTATTTTGCCTTCATTAAAATCTGATTCCTTGCTCCTTGCACACTTATAATTTTCACCTTAGAGGCAAAATCTTTTGACCCAATACATAATTTTGATAAATGAATGAAAAGCTTGGGTGCCTCTTATTTAAGTGTATGGTTTTAATACTTCTTTGCCTCCTCTCACGGAAGTTCAGAGTGAAGATGGCACCTAATGGCATTTTACAAGCAGTACCACCAACATCCTATGACAGGTGTGTAACTCTGTGTTCCCTTCACCCACTTACACTTGCCAGTACCCACTTGGCTCATTGAACAATATTCCAAGCAAGTTTGCTTGTTTTGTTTTTGGTTTTGCTGGGTTTGCTACAGCTGGGAAGATTATGCAACTGTTTCATATTTTAGTTCTATTTTTAAATTTCATTATCAAAGGCCTAGAAACAGTTCCATGATTCTACAGACTCTTGGAAAGGACTTCATGGTGATTCAAAACAGTGCCTAGGTTCCAACTCAGAACAAGATAATATGGCCAGCACTTTGAAGAATTGTTTGTAAGGTGGAATGTTACTTAAAAAAATTAATTTTCTAAGGTAACTTTCTGTTAAAACAATGGTAGGTACTGTTAATCAATTAATTACTAAAGTGAGATTTTACTTCATGTTTCATATTTTGTTATTTTCACCAATCCTTTTGAGACATGCATTTCAAAAAAAAAAAAAATAAAGCTCAAAACACTGTCATTTACCCACAAAACTCTTGGGGAGTGTTCAGATCACTACTATAACAATGGATTGCATAAATCCAGAACATGAACATAATTAAAATATCAAATTCAGTGGACTAAGAAGCACTAGTAAAGGGAGTTAGAAAACTTACATACTTTCATTCAATCCATGAATGTAGAAATGGCTGAGACTCCTTGATAACTCTTCCACTCAATTTTGAGAATTTCACTGCACTGGATAGAATTTAATCACTGAAAAAGAAAAGATACATATACAACGCTTTAAGTCTTGAGGTTTCATTCTATGCCATTCTACTTTAAAGTAATATAGTTTGGTGTTCTAAGAATTTCCAGGTCTTTTTTACTTGGAAGTTTCATTTTCTACAATTACTGTAACCAACAGAGCCTGGCACTTTAGAGAAACACAGGCATTTTATACAGAACAAAGGAATCTGCTCCATATTCTTTTAGGGTAGAGGGGACAGATGATAACAATGCAGAAAAATCTCTTCCTCTTTGAATATTGTTTTACCAGCTTTGTAAATAAATCTTTATGACCTATTACATCATCTTGGATATGAGGTTTTCTCTAGACCAATATCAATAAATAGGACATGTGATTTCTCCAGACATCCTAAAAATGGGTAAATCCAGAAACCTCATTTTCTGCACAGCTGATAACAAAGGACAAATGTAGAACCCGTAGGAGGAAGCCAACCCTTCCTATGCAGCTCTGATGAGATCCCACCATTTCCCTTAGACTGACAGATAATAGCTCTCCTATCAAGAACGCTTTCAGCAAATATTATAGCAAAATTAGCCTGTGCTTAATCTGAAGTACCACATCTGAAGCTGGTTTGTGATAAATATTTCATGCGGGGTTTTTGGTGTTTTTTAACAGATTATGTTATTCATTTTTAAAAATAAAGCAGTGCATTCAGAAAAGGTACGGCAAGTCAAGTACTTGGGTTCCACTCAGATTGAATTAATAAACAACATCTGACCTGAGGCAAGACATTTAGCCTGGTGTTGTCTCTAGCTGTTTGTAGACATGAACCTAAACATAGCCCAGAGTCTCCTCAGTGTTTTCCCCAGTGAGAATGGTGATTTAGAGGCATTATTTATTTATCTGTTTAAATAAATACTACCCATGAAGAAAGTCTCGCAGTGGGCATAGCTGCTGCATTACCCTATGCCTTCTACAGAACATTTGACTTCTGCCTACACTTTGGTCAAAAATGGATAGAAAATGAAAATCAGCAAACTTCTCCATGCTACATTTCAAGATTAAGCCTTTGGTAATATTTTGTTCATTATTTGATTTTGACTCTAGATTCAGTGACTTTTGTTTACAATTCAGAACCATGTAAGGTCAGAACTTTAACAAGAAAAAGAATTAAAGATGAAGAATGTTCCTAAATCCTGAATCCAAAAATACTCAGAGGACAAAAGCTAAGAATTTGCTGTAAGTTTTAGAAAGCAGTAAAAACTTTAATATAGGGGCTATATAGTGCATATAATCCACAGGGGAGGGTTGTCATAAGGACACAAATGCCATTGATTTCCATCTAGATGTAGAATACATTCTGACAGTAGGTAAAAGGTATTTGAAACAACATTTTGTTTGCAGGTCAGCTACTTTGGCCTAAAGCAATTTGTTCCCATATCACAAGTTTATATGCATTGCTAGCCCGTTAATCATGAAGAATATACTACTCTTCAGTATTTTACTATAAATACACACACAAAACCAAAAAAGGGCTTGGAAATAGAAGACATTTAACCCCCAGGGAAAGATATTATAGTAATATCTCAGGAGGGTGAATCTTTTTTGCAATTTAAAAAATTGCAAATTACAGTCAAATGATGACAATCTTTAGGGCCATGTGTTTTTCTAAAAACAACCTAACTTCAAATAAACAGGAGCCTTTACTATCTGATATAAAATTATCACTTTGCCACACCTTTTCTTTCACCCTTAGCAAAAGAGAAGAAAACTCAAAAATAAATTCTTGAACTATTAGAAATCTAACCAAATACTCCATACCTGGAAAAAGGTGCAATGAAAGTTATATAGAAAATACAGTTTATTTTCAGAAACTAATATAGACTATAATAACATTATTTGAAACCATCTCTTTACCTTCATTTTAAAACTGATTTCAACAAAGGATCTCATTGCAGGTCCTGCTCAATATCATTCAGTCATTCTGTTCATATTCCTCAGAAACACAGAATTTAATTTTCTTTTATCTCTAACATGAGTAGCATGGTAAGATCACAAGCTGAATAGATCCTGAAATGTTATTTTAGTAGGCTGTAGGAAGTTTATAAATTCAGCATTGCTATGAAACATATTCCAGTGGTCTGGTTTTTTTCAGGACTGCTCAACATACCACACAGTTGTGTTACAACTTTGGTAGATTGTTGATTCTGAAAAGTCTGTATTTTTGAAGTAATTTCTGGCCCTGAAGAAGTGACCCTTTGTCACCTTCAACTCATCAACTGCTCTCTCATATGACATTCAAAATGATAGTTTAACACTTTGAAAGCACTTAGCACAAATGCTGCCTTATGGTAAAGCCTTTGTCTTTGAATGCCAATATCCAGTTTTCTTTCCAGCATTCTGAGCAGTTATGTTCAATAGAGTCTGATTCAAAAAAAGTGCTGTACACATGCAGTGCAGCATTTCCCTTCCACTGCCAGTTCCTGCTATTTATCCACTTTTGAGCTGATAAAGGTATTACATCTCTCAAATAGTTTATCTGTGATTTCCATTTAAATGAGACGTGCCAGTTCTCGGTTGTTTAGGGAGGCATCCAACCTTGAGGCCTCTCTGCCTTCTAGTCCAGCAGAAGAATCCCTTTCTCAGCAGTGAACCCTTTCACGTACTAAATTCTAGTTTCCTAACAACTTTAGGGCAGTGGAGCCAAAATCCTGAGCTGGTATGAATTACACAGCCTCTAGGGTGGGGCAGTGGAGCATAATAATCTCAGCTGAGAGACTAGTTTAAACTTTTGGTATTCATCTTTCTCAGACTAAAGTAATCTCTATGAAGTAAATACAAATCCTCATTCAAGGCATGCCCTCATGTGAAAATGTTAATTGTAGACACTGGGAAATAAATTTTTTAAGTTAGTGAAGAAGGTGGAGAACTGTTCTGAAAATATTGGCCAATGTCAGAAGCAGAGAAGTCAAGGAGAGCCAGGTGGCTAAATTTGGGAGCTCCAGTGATAATCTTCAGGGGACTTCTCTGAACCAAGTATCCCTCTGACAATCCTTTAATAAATTAAAAAATAAATACAACCCATATTTATTTTGTTAGTCTGATTCTCCTTCAGATCTTGACCAGACATTTATCTCATATATGCCTGCAAATTAGCAAAAATAAAATTTAAAAAATAGTAATTCTTTTAGGAAATAATAGAAACCCTTTTAGCTCAGTACTAAAGAAAACAAAAAAATTGATGCAACATGGATAGCTTCAATTTTCTTCAAGACAGTTTTGCACTGACATTTAACATATAAAATTCAGCAAATGGCTAACGGGTACAAGAACTTACAAGAATTTTATGTCAACATACATGAAGAGAAAAAGCATTAAAAAATTTGGTATACATTTTCAGATTTCACAGAATGGATTATTTTAATCAAAATTAATATGGACATTAATGCCCTGTTTTTCCTCTTATATTGTTTTTACACTGACACAACTTAATTAAGTTCAATGGAGTTGTTTCTAATTTACAGTATAGCATGTGAGAAGGATCAGATCCTGAGACCTTAACGTACCCAACATCACAACATAAATAAGCAAACTTCACTGTGAAACAGAAACCTCTAAAATAGAGAGCTTACTACAGGAATATCATAATGTTGGGTGGGAGGGGTTAGTACTTCTGTTCTTTAAAAAAAAACCCAAACAAACAAAAAACCCAAAATGTCAACAACAAAACCCAAACTTCTGCAATATTGTACATATTTGTATTAAGCTTTCTGGATAACTTCTTGGTATGCAGTTTTAATATCCTTCTCTCTTTGACAAGGTCAGGTCTTCTTTCTCTTTTAGGCAGCTCACAAGATTCAAGTTACAGCTAATTGGTTTGATTATTTGTTCTGTAACCTCTAATTCCGTATGACCTTTTCCAAGCCCATTTTCAATTTAATGAGCCAAACTAGTAAAGCTTATACTGGACTTTTGATGAGACCTGTCAGAATGTCTTGACAAATTGTGTTCCATGTACTAGGCTGTTTTCAGACCAAATGCAACTGCAGAGTTAATGTTGTTCTTTTTCTTTCAAGGTATATAATTTGTCTGTACAGAACCATCAATTTTCACAGGAAAAAAACATAACCAAACAAAAAATATTTCTTTTTCTATACTACCCATACCACAGGCCAGCCCCTAAAGATTAAATGTGTGTGTATATATATATTTTTATTGCATCCAACATTGTAACTTTAATCTTTTCTTATCTACTTCTCTATTTGATTAAGCTACACTGACTTACACAAGAAGTACACCAGGGTAAATACTGTAGCTGGGATAGAGACATCCTTACAGAGTACAAACACTTCCAATTAAAAGAAATGGATTAACAAAACCTGAACTTTTCCCTTAAACTAAGCCATCATTATCGATCATGATCATAACAGAGAATTGTTAAAACAAGAGAGGTATGACTGTTTGGTGTTTTTACACTTTATTATAACAATTATTATAAATGGCATTACTTCCCTTTTTAAGAAAACCAAAAATAAAGCTCCCTTGCCACACCCTGCCCCACTTTTGACAGTGGGATGCAGTGTTGACTTGTTTAAGGAAACCTGTTTTCTCTTTGGCTTTGAAAGGTCTACGTTCGTACTTGTTTTTATAAAACTGTCACTCTGAAGTAAAGCCCAACAATTCCATTATCTAGAATAACAAAATGCAAAATGGTAGGAGGGGAAAAAGGGGGGGAGAAAAGTGCTCCAAGTAGCTAGTTAGCACCTTGTGGAAGGGATTGATTACCGTACAATTGACTTTAGTTCATCTACACCATTCCTCCTACCACTTGCTTTTCCCATACCACAGTTCGAAGACTTCTCTGTGATGTCATCCTTTACAAACCACATGTGCTATCCAGAAAGTTCCTGAAGAGGCTTTTGAGGTTTTTTTCAGAAATCGTTTTTGTTTTGTTTTTAATCTTTTTAAGATTGTTACTCTTAAATTAGATATTCTATTATATTGAGCAACCTCAACTTACAGTGAATAAAGTTCAAAATAAAAACTGAAGCTTAGTGCCTTGGTGAGTATGAGTCAGACTTGAGTATGTAAAGTTAATCCTACACATTGATTTTAAAAATTATTTCTATTTCTTAAATGAGATATTGAATTTAACCTGTTTGATAGTAGTCGTGTATTGTGTGGGTCAATTTTTTTTCTATATTAGAGCAATATTTTTTTCATTCCAAGAGCTGTTGCTGCACATTATTAATCAAGGTAAGGAGGTATCATTTATTTGAACTTTTTGTGGATATTTTTGCTAGTAATTCCATGGCAAAGTGATCTTGTAATTCAAAGGTACCTTATATTTTTTACATTGAAAGTGAGATACTGTTCTGTTTGTTGCTTAGTTGCATTTTTTCTCAAGATGGGACCACTGAATTTTCGTGGAGAAAATTCCAGTATTGCAGTGTGGGGTGGAGGGTGTAGCTCAGCACATCCTGGCTCCTGCTGGCCACGGGAAGCCATAAAAATATGGATTTTTCCTCCGCCTTTGGACAATTCCACCTGAGATCCAGGGTGGGGAAAAATCCGGACTGGATGTTCCCTGGAGCACGGAATGGGAGAAAACTCGGACTGGCTTTTTCCAAGAATGCGGAATGGGGGAAAACCCGGTCTGGATTTCTCAGAGCAGTTAAAGTCATCTTTATAATTGGAATGAGAGGCAATTCGATAGCTGAGATAATAAAATATCAAAGGACAGGAAGGTAGAAAAGCCTCCCAAATGCTGACCTCTGGCCCAATAAAAGGAAAGTGACAGCAATATCATTATCCTTACACAGAAAGAAAGACAAGATCATTCCTGAGAAAGCAGACGAGATGAAGATGAGAGTGTGCAAACTGGCAAGGATTAGCATTGTATGGAAATGCTAGTATTAAACTGCATCTGTGACAAAAAACTTATTCGTTACGTTCATACTCTTTTTATGTGAATTATTTATCAATGAATCCTCAAAATGGTGGGAGGATTACCATTTTTAGGTGTTTCTAGAAGGATGTGCGAAGGCAAAGGATACAAAGCAAATTAATGCAGTGACTGTTGTCAGTACATAACCCTATTCCCTGTACCAGGCTTCCTTAGGGAAGGAAAAGAGGTGAAGGGAATATGCACAACCATCTTTTTTACTCTTGACGTTACTCAGTCAGCATTAGACAGAGGTAATAAAGTGACTATACAATGTACTGAAGGTTCATCTGGCTCACTGGTGAGGCTGCAAGCACAGTGCTTTTACCTTGAGGGGGCTGAAAATATTTGAAATCAACAACATGATCTACTGTGAGTGTGACAGCAGGTCTGTATCTTTTTAGTGCAGCATGTCAAACTGAAGAAAATAGGGAAAGCAACATGGGACAAATGATTTGACCTCACAGTACCGTGCTACAGTGATGACATACTACAAGTCTTATCATTTTCCCTGTTAACGTTTGCCAGGAGCAATAACTTCTGCTGTACTTGGGACTGGTCTTGTTTATGTACATGTTCTGCTATACACTGGCAGAGCAAGTTGTTAATATTAACTGTTTCTAAATATTCCCTCTATTCCATTCAGAAATATATAAATCACTTAGTCAATATAAATAGTTTTCTTTTCAGATCAGATACAGGATATGTAAACTTAATTTTTTTTAATAGTCAAAAATTATTTTGAAAATATCTTGAGATATAAGAATTCCCAAGGGAAAAATAACTCCAGTGCATAGTTCACATATGAAAATCTCAACAGAGATTGCTTTAACAAAATTCAAAACATAATCATCTGATAGTGCATCTCTTCAAGGGTCAGATAGAGTTTCATATATTTTTTTAAGAGGTTTTTCTTGTTCTCATATTGATAGCAATGGTACAAGCCTGCTGTACAGTGCAATACATAGTTAAATAGTGTATTTAAACAATACAGAGGTTTCTTCCACTCCCAGCCTCTCATCCTTAAGCTGGTCTGTTTTATTTCTATTCTTCAAGAAAAGAGGAAGCAAAATCCTACATAAAGATCATAAAATAGTTTGACTTGGAAGAAACCCCCTGCAATGAGCAGGGGTATCTTTGGCCAGATCAGGCTTCTCAGAGCACCATCCAACCTGACTCTGAATGTTTCCAGGGATGGGGCATCCACCTCTTCCCTGGGCAACCTGTTCCGGTGTTTCACTACTCTCCTCATAAGTAATTTCTTTTATATATCTAGTTGAAATCTACCTATCATTTATCTATCATTTCTGTCTATAATCTACCTATCATTTCTCAATTGCATCTATTTCAGCACAATTTTCAGTTCAACAAATCAAATAAGCAAGAAAGAAATAATTCAATATTCAGTAAAGCATTATGTAAATCCAGGGAGTATGTGACTACAGGCTCCTTCAGGCTCTTGCAGTGAAAATATTCCGAACAGAATTAAAAATCATTTTTTCAGTTCATATTGTAATGCTTTTGTTAATTTCTAGGCACATCAATAGAGTCAACAATGGGAAAAGGGATTTTACAAATCTCAATACATTTCTAAAAGAATTTTACCTAGGATTAATATACAAAGATATTATAGTATGCATAATAGTAATTATTAACCGTTGAGTACACACAGATCAAAAATAACAACAGTAAGCCATTCTGAATACTTGTGTGTATGTATGGCAGAACAGTCTTAGTGTCACAATTGTACCACTGCATAAAGAATCTGGGGGGGGAAAAAGTATTTTAGGAATTTGGGGCAGAATAGTGGTTTTCTTGCATTTCCTGCTTAAATATGTTCTTTTCAAAACACTTCTTATATCAGATGCTATTCTATTCTGTAGCGAGAGCACCACAACTAATGTGCTAAGTTCAGACACCTGAATCTGTTAATGGAAAAAGTGTGTGTGATATTTATATCTCTTTTGGAGAATGATATTAAAGAGCAGCATTCACAGAAGAGCAGGACTGCTGAATATTAATAAAAATATGGTGCTCGGTTTTCTAGATACATATACAGAGGTGGTTCTAGTGCTAATTTCAGTGTGAAATAATTTGTTAATCATAAGCACACAGCCAAACACCAAGCACTACCAACGGAGTCTGCAAGTGCAGGAATTTGTTTTCATTTTTGGGATTTTTTTTCTGCCTAAATTAATCATGAGAACACCCAATACATTAATTGTTGTTTTCTATCATTAAAGCTGTCATAGTTTGTCACAGATCAGAAAACACCCCAGTATACCTTAGTCACATGTCATCAATAGCATCCAATGCTAAAAGTTCACAAAATGAAAATTCTTCACCCATATCATTAAGTGTTCTCTGTGGAAGTACTACAGGAAGTACTTCCTTTGGGAATGCAGACTTGAAGGCCAATGCTAGCAGAATCTTTCTCAAATAAGCCTCAGGGAATTGGATCTTGTATTTAGAACTAATAATTGAACCTCTTTCAGAACAGAACTTTATTCCACTCTCTGACAGTGAAACAATGCACTGTCACAATTTTGTTATCACAGTGATATTTATATGTCCTGATAGAAAAAATGTATTTCACACTTTCTCAAGAAGAGAGAGCTATTTTTGCTCTTTACCATGGGTTTAGGTTGACATATTTTATTTACATCTTGTTTCTCCCCATCTGAGGTTTCATACTGATGTTCCTTTGAGGAAGTTAAGTGCCCCAAAGCACTACCTCTTTCAGTGTTTTGTTGAATTTGAATTAAGTTTCCCTGTAGTAAGTTGCAAAATTGTTCAAAATTGACTCTAGGCATCCTAAGAACCCTAAAGCTTCTAAGGGACTTGTTTAAAGCTAAAAACTGAATATCTCCTAAAGGAAAACTACATGTCAGTTTTATATTATAATGTGTTATTGTGCTTTTTGTTCTAATTGGGTTTGAAGCCAAAATGCTGTTGTTTTGCAAATGCTCCTGTTATTATTATTGCCACATAGAAAACCAAACAATGAAACAGCATCACAAAAAAAGCACCAGAACAATAACAAATCTGGCAATTTTTCCATTCATTATTCATTTTATTTAATTATACAGTTTTATGTCATATGGGAGTAAGAATTTTTAATACTTATGTTGAAGCACAGTGACAGATTACTTTTTATACAAATGAAGTAAAATTACCTTGAGTGTCTAAGAGGACAATATTTCATTTTTAAAATTTTACCTTAGCCTCAAGAATTAGATAAAGAATATGAAAAAGTAACTAATATCTGCCAATAAGGGACATGTGATCATCAGTAAATTTGTACTACTATTTTGCACTTCAGCAATACTAAAATACTCTTATTTAATACTAACAGTGAAAGCATCCAAATATGAGATGCCTAAATGCACTGTTTCTTTAATCATAAATTAATAACCTGGGTTCTCAAGATGGTCCAACCTTCTATACTAGGAGAGCTAGTGAGGCACCCGGACTGTGTGTACACCTGCAAACAAAACAGAATGAGGAGCTTCAGTTGAACACTCCTTACCTTCTACTAAGTGTGGCGGTGGCCCAACCCACTTTCCAGGTGAATGACAAGTGGGTTGATTTCCCCGCCCGAGACTCCACCTCTGAGGGCGGATCGGAGGAGGAGATAAGGCTGTGATGCCACCGCCTACTAGGTGTTCCCTTGAACATGTCTCCTCCCTGGTTTCTAGAACCCTCTCTCTCCCCCGGTTCCTTATTAGTTAGTAGAAGTTATGTTTAATAAGTAGATCATTGATTATTCTATTAGGCTCTGGAAAGTTCTGTNGAAGTCCTCTTACTGAGGGATGTTTCACACAGATCCTGTTCCTTCACTCAGAAGTTATCTGAAATTTGGGTATCCTCAACAAGTCTGAGAAGGTGCCAGCACTGGCATAGCGAGACTATGCCGTGCTTCATTACTTTGAGATACAGCACAACACTCAGACCTTAAATACACAAACAAGCAGAAAATCACTGCACTCAAAATTCCAGTGTGGTAACTATTCAGATTCTTGAAACAAACATTTAAATTGCAGTTTACTGAACAGATTAAAATTCTGTTTTCTCAATGTCTACATGCTTCTGCACTACAGGAAACAGATGGCCTTTGACATCAACCAACCTTTGGAAAGAAAAAGGAAGGGAGTTCAAACACAAGTCAAGTCAATGCATGTTTCAGATTGCCTATTTACTCATAAATCCTTTATAAGTTTGTATCTCAACCCAGTCTACACAGGAGGAATTCTTACCCTAAATTCACTTGCATTTTAATTCTCAGTAAGAAAATAATAGATAAAGGTCAAGTACCATTTATACCATAATTGTAATGTACTTGAACAGTATAGAAAAAGCTATGCTAGAGGACACCAATTTTGGTGCAGCCATCCATACCAGTTAGTTCGCAGTACAGTTAAAGAATCCATGGAAGACGTAATTGAAAACATTTGTAATCTAGGTTATATTTTACAGGAACACTTTTCAAAGACTTGCATAGTGGCTAGCATAGATCCTGAGGATGCTTATTCCGTAGGCTACCATTATTTTCACCCAGTTAATATAGCTTGGGATGCTTTCATTTTCATTTTAACATTAGATAGACTTCATTAGGTACAGAAAAACTTTTAAACTCTCAGATTCGTTCATATTATGGTAACTATATATAGAAGTGGGCAGTCTGTATGATGTGAAGATACCAGTATAAAAGGTCTACAAGCAAGCCAACATGCATTATGTATTAATCAATTACCAATGGGTCATACAATTCACCGATAATTACATCTGTTATCGACTAATAACCTACATTAGAAACAGAAGATGGGTTTCGATACATTTAAATGAATATGCATTCATAACAGAAACAGGGTTTAAAAAAAATTGTATATATATGAGATAAAAATACTTTTGTCTAATCTGGCAACTTCTATAAAATGCTTTTTATTTCATTGAGTTACCACAAAACTTATCTTTCTTTTTCAATATATATGTAGCTAGAATAAAGCATGATTTCTTAGGATATTTCCTCCGATTAAAGTACAAAAGAACTTTTCTCATTTAGAAGCTAAGCACAATAGGAAGAAGGAAGTTTACATGCTTGCAATTTCAAGCAAGGTTCAAGACATTGTTCCTCAGCATGACTCATAACCAGGAATTCATAGCTGGTTCCTGTTAGGTCGTACATCTGACTCATGTCCTCTCACAAGGTATGGTGCAGAAAATATTCCAAAAGTTGTGAGACAATAATTCTCAAATGTATCAAGGAGACGTATGAAACCGAGCTATTTCAGTCTCCTGGAAATGACTAATGAGAACTGTTTCAGCCATTACTTGCAAACCTTTATTCTTCAAGGCACGAGGCCATAATTACCAAGGTTTTAAAAATGCAAATACTGGGCAGACACACTTCCCAAACATTTTGGGCCTATTAATATTGTTGCATAAAGAATAGAAAAGCCACTACTGCTATCTCTATGTATACATAGGCATTTAACATATTTAAAATAACTGAAAAATCACTTTGAATTTCTGAGAAGGACCAAACTACTTTTTTTTTTCTCCACTTTTTTTTTGTTGGTTTGTCTTTCTTTTGTTTTTAACTTCTTCATTAGCACAGAGGCAAAAATTATTCTGGAAGGTAGAATAGAAACCAAACTCATGCATTAAGGGGGTTAGAGAAGGTGTCTCATTACAGACTGCCTGTGAATTCTTCTGACATATGAGAGAGAGAGCTCCAGAGACATGTTTCATTTCCGTCTCCTGAAGACTGCAACTACCAATTCTTCTCATGCTTTCTTTCCTCTGTGTGTATGTACCCTTGTCCAGGACAGGTTTTTCTGGCATTTCAGTCAAATCCGTGCGTGGGGACCCCTTCTTTCTTTTTCCACATCTCATCCATTGCTACTTGTATCAAGTAAGCAGTTAAATCAGGTAGCCTTGGTCCCATGAGCTACTTGTCTGACATAAAAACCATTTTCAATGGAACTCAAAAGGAGAAATGGGCTTGCAGTCCTACACAGCAACCAAGATTCCACTGTACAGCACTGACATGTGCTGTAAACTCCTGGAAGTGAAAAAGATACTCTGCCTTAAAGAGCATATAGCCTCTTAGCACATATATGCAACAAAGACACCGGAAGGTAAAAAGTCTCCAGCAATACAAGAGGGAGAATAGACTGAGGCAAGCTAAAGCCTAGGATGGGTGTTTTCTCCGTGAAAGAAATCTGAATCAGACATTCTAACCACACTTCACAGTCATCTTAAAAATCTTCCTTTCTCTTCCCTTCTATATCAATATTTGTTGGGACCTACCACAAGAAGCAGAACACGAAACAAAAAAAGTAATGATCACATGGATACAAACAGAGCCATATCTATGTAAAAAAACTGTAGAAATAGTCTTACTGCTTTTCATTTTGCTGCACTCAAAGTTTCTCTGGGAAACAGAACACTCATCCCTCATAGCTTTAACCCCATATTTAACTCTCCCCATGAACAGTCACTTTGTAACAAAAGTTCAATTCTGTAAATTACAATCCAGCATCCTTTCTTTGGTGTTAATGGCAGATTCACTTGATAAGGACTTGGAGAGTGTATTTCAGACTAAGTGAAAATATTTCCTCCATCACACAACAACAAACAGTTGTTGAATACAGTTAAACAAAACTGTCTTGTAGGAAATTTTGCCTACTTTCATCAAGATTATATAAGGCTGTCTTTTACTTTCATCACCAGAATATCATCTGATAAAATTATTTTTTTTCTTATGAAATTTAACCTTTGGCTCCAAACAGACAATGATGAAACTTCAAATCAACTCATACCAGAAAAGAAAGCATTTATAGTCATATTTTAACTTTACTTACGATGTGACCAATCATTTCAACTGTTAAGGAAACTTCCCAGTATGTCCATTCTGAGACTGTCACTGCTGGGACTAAAGCCCCTTTACAGTGGTGGTTTGACTCCCTACACACACAGTCAGACCAGGTTTCCCTTAGCAGGGTCTCAGATGTTTCATTCCACAAAGCCATTTATTCATGGCACAGTAACACGAGGACCCCCAACAAAGGAACCCCTGAGCTTCCATCCATCCCCCCACGCCTACCTGTGACCAAGTCTCACTGTTCCTCCCGAGTCTTTGGCTCCTGCTGTCTCTCCCACTGTCTGTTCACTTCCCCAGTGCCCCCGGTCTTTGTGCCCTTTGTGATCCCAAGGGTTGGCAGTTCACGGCCTCTTGTCTCTCTGGGCTCCCACCCAGAGCTCTATCTGCACCTTGAACTGCGGCTCGCAAATCGAGCTATCTGCACCAGACATGTTCTTCAACATTAACCATAATTTGCAAACAGAATTTCTTTTCAAAAGATTCCCTAGAGAAAGCGTTTTTCCTGATCAGAGGACAATTTTTATCATCTCACCCTGCATTCAGATAAATAGGCATCTGGGCCATAAAGTTCTTTGTGCTTTGTCATAGTTTGTATTCAGAGGTCAAACCAATTGATTAAAATGGCAACTAGCAGGTCCATATAATGTGGTTACAGGGTGGCCCAATGGTCTCCATGTGCACCTCATTAGATCTAATTGCATTGAACTGAACTGTAATTCACTCTTAATCTAAAACAGCCGAGAGGATGGAGTTCTTCACACGAAGTGCAGTCAGGTAGGTAATTTCGAGTATGCTTTGTGTCCTTGCAAATTACAGCAGAGTTAAGAGAAAGCTTGCATATTACTGACAAAATGAAAAGGCCAGTAATTGGTAGATCAGGCTGGAGAGAAAAAGGCTTAATACCTAAGCACAATGCAATTTTTGCTGGCAAAAATGTCAGGGATATGCATACATTAGACATCCATAGTTTTGCTAGAATACTATTCAAATAATTTCTTATTTGTTCAAGGTCTCATCCCACTCCCCAGTCTGCATACTTCTGAAAAAAACCCAAATATTTCTGCATAGAGAAGATTCAGGAATAGAGTGAGTTTCTGCTTAAAACTCCCCTGTGTGTTGTATGATGTCAACTTTATTGCCAGCTATTTGTGAAGCCTTATGTTCCTGAAGATAGTTTTCTCTAGATTATGAGAAGCAAAACAAAACCCAAACAAACAAACAAATCAAACAAGCAAGCAAAACAAATTGGAAGAGAAGTATAGGCATTTCAAGGCTAAACCCAAAATCTAGCCTTTGGGCAGCATAGATGTTTATTTCAGCTAACATCTGAATACTGTTATAGGTTTCAGATTAGGCCTCTCATAACTTAAGCTCTTCCTGTTTCTGACCTATTAAGCCTTACTTTGCATGTCCAACACAAGAACAATTTTAAAAGATAATGAAAAAAAATCAAATGCCATCACAAAAGCCAATTTTATATAAGACTTATAAGCTTTACCACCCAGAAATTTTAATCAGTCTAGTTGAATATTCATAACTCAGTTCCCAACTGCACTATTCATTAAAACAGCATTTAATTTGACCACATCGTGAGGTGTCAAATCACAGAGTGGGACTATGCTGTGCTGGGTAGCACGAGGACAAAAACAGTCACTTCCCAGAGACTGTGAATCAAACTGGACAGACCAGTGGGATGTAAGGAGAGACAGGTGCACAAGGAAACCAGGAAAGAAATGCAACATCCACAGAACATCCACAGCCTGACATTTCTTCTCATTTCTTTCATAGACATTATAACAAGGGAGAGTTTTAAGGACTTGAATTTAATGAGGTCCTCTTTTAAAAATTTATGGCAACTTTCAAGTACAGGGTCAACATAGAAGAAAGCACAAAAGTGCTTGTTTGAAAATCAAACAAGTGGGCAATGAAGGTATAATGGAAGGCAGAAACTGACAATTCAACAGAAGGGGAGGACAGACTACACTGCATTCTTACATCATACAATAGAGAGGCTTTGCTGCAGCATTCACTTGGATGTGATGAACTTGTCAAGGCCAGAAAAAAACTCTATTATGACAACTGAGACATAAGATGTTAGGAGCATGAACAAGAGTTTTAAACGTTTCCCTATCAATCCAAACAATCATCTGAGAGATGTTACTCAAAAAGAATTCCAAGAGTAAGATGAAATTCAGATAGGAAGAGGTCCGATGTTATTATGATGAAACTGTGCCTCCATAAGTGGCAAAGTAGAAAATGAAACCTAAGCAGGGAAGGCCTCAGGCAGGGGAAACATCTCTCATAAATTGTTCTGGTTTAGTCATGTACAGCTGGATCAGCCAATTCCATTTATTCAGAGATAATGCTAATCAGAAACAAAGATTATATTATGAAAAAATAGAAAATAGTCCAGAGGTGACACCTTTGTTTAAATGCCTGGCACAGTAGTTCAGAGATGGTAACTGAAACAGTTTGTACACAAGGTTACCGTTCTTTTTCATTTAATAATTTAAAAATACATATTATAAGAGATGGCCTGCACACTTATGCTAAAGCAGAAGGTGGAGATTACATTTCCCAGCTTTCCCATTGCTTGGAAGTTTTTCTAAAATCAGAGGAGAAAAAGATGATGAATGAAAAATATGTCCATGGGCCAGCAACTACACATGTTAATCACTACAAGATGGTGTAAAAATAGAAGTTGTCAAAGACAATATGTAACATTGATGCATTTACTTGACAAACAGGTAGATAATTACGTTTATAAGAACTGCTCACTCTCAAGCCATGGGAAAATATTTCAATTTACAATATGCCAAAAAAAATTTTTGTTTTACATAATTATTTATAATGAAGGGATTTATTTAGAACTATTGGTAAAACCTTCTTCATCCCTCATGGTGGGATTTTTCTTGAGAGAAATTAAGTAAAGTTCTGCATGAAGCTTCACAGATTAGCAAATCCGTACTAAAAGCACCTGATCATAAATTTCTCAGTTTCATTCAGTTTCAAAATTCTAAAAATGAGAGTTAAATCCCAGACTTCATCTGATCCAGGATGCAACCCTCATCTGTGTTTCTTTGTTTGTGTAACGTCACAAAATGTCCAAAACGTTTTCTCACTGCTTTCGATCATAGCCAACCTAACATTGTCACCTGATTTCTGAAGAGGTCGCTTGCAATGGTGAGAATCTGTGATGATCCCTAAAGAGAATAAGAGGTAAATAGGATTAATTTCACTAATAGTGGAAGGAAAAAATATCATAGTTGCCAAAGCAATAACCACAACTGTCTAATGGAGGAAGGAGATCCCTCCCTGCAGCCCTCTTCAAGTGCTTTGATCTACTCTCTGCTGCGGTTCGCCAGCCCATTTTGGGCTGTACATCAGGGGAGACATCTAGTGGGTGGACTTCTTAGCCTTGGGATCCGCCTCTGAGGGCGGATCCCAGGAGGAGACAAGGGTTTTCCCTCACCACCTACTGGGTGTCACTCCAAGGCTCATCTCCTCCCTGTTTCCAGAACCCTCTTAGCCTTTGAGTCTCTTATTGGTTAAGTTAACTTATGTTTAATGATAAGTTCATTGACTATTCATTTAATGTCTAGAAAGTTCTGTTCTGTTGTGTTCCCCATTGGTTTGTTCAAATAAGTTCCTCCTCTTGTATGTCATGATTGGTTACTTGTCATTGTATGTCTTTTCCTTATTGGTTGTATTGTTGTACCTCCCATTCTCCTCCCCCTGTATAACTTCCCACTGCAACTGCCATTCGGGGCCATTCCATCGCCATCCCATGGCCTTTCCATAAGGCAGGCCCCCCCGGGCTTTGCCCGGGGGCCAGATGGCTCCCTGAGTTCCTTGTGCAGGTCATGTCCTGGCGAGGCTCAGTGGATTCCAGTTCCCCGGTCACGTCCGGGGGCTGAGGCCATTCTATTGGGGTCGGCTTTTGGTTGCTTCCCTTTCATGCCTCCCTGCTCCCCTGCACCAGGCAGGGAATAAAGACATGGATTACAGCAACATACGAGTCCGTCTCCTTCGTCCTTTGCCTCCGCCGCCGCATTCCATTGGCTTGACTCTGCCAGTCCATTAGAGCTCGCTGGACTAAGCTCTTTGGGATAGCTTTGGCATCCCTAGAGCAACCATCTGGGCATGCTTTTGCTTCACCCCTCCGATATGACTAGAGTGTCCATGTGGGAGGACAGGAGCAATGTCGCCTACCAGGCTCACCAGGCGGCCTGGAGCGCCGCGGCAACTCTCCTTCAACTGATCATCTTTACTAGTCTTTCACATAAGAGGAGGATCTTTTATCCCCTCACTTTATGTGTATGAGAGAAAAAGCATCCATATAAACTGAAAGGAGAATTCACCCTGAAGAGTGTCAGTTGCTAATGTTGGGAAGTTAAAGTGGATAGCATTACTTTCTGAACCTACTGTTTCTTTGATTCTAATTAAAATGAGTGTGAGTTGCATTACTTCGGGAACAAGAGAGAAGAAATTTGATATACCACTCTCATTGCATCATACTGTAGCTTCTTTATAATTTTCGCTGTTCTGATCTTTTAGGCACAGTGCTTTAATCATTAAATGTCCTTGAAGACATTAAGTTACAAAATAGCTAAATAGATAGTTACCCAGGTAGTCCCCACTAAAGATGTGCCTGGCATTAAGTGTTCTGATTACAACCTCTACAGTCATGGTTTTGTTCCTTTGTTACTGATAAGCAAATTACCAATACACAGTAAGAATGCTTCATTAATAACTCTAATTACATATAATCAGAGGATCATATAATGAACATATGACTATGTTCATATAGGATTAGCTTCTTGAGTCAATGTAGAACATCAAAGTGCTAAAACACAATGTGTAAAAAAAATATTTTAACTCAATTGACTCATGGACTCTGGGAGAATCAGAAACAACCTGCACAAACAGTGTTTCTGGTTGAGTCATACATGGCAGAGAATAAAACCACTCTTGCTTACTATTCCATTTAAGATATTCGAAAATTTTAACTCGCGTCACATTACTGTCCCAGACTTTTTTAAGGCTCTTTTTGACCCCCTTTGAAGGCTGTCTAACTATTCTTTAGAATCCTTATTTCTTCACTAGCATTTCTAATACTTTATTTTTGCTTTGAAGGCTTGATTTAAAGCAAGGAAAATCTATTAATTGGTTTGTCTAGTGAAGCTTTGATCATCCCTACGAGTTTAAACACATCCTATAGTTGAGTTCTGCACTCATATGTGCAGAAGAGCAGTGCAACATATAACCAACACCTATATGTTACAAAGATATGCAGAGTGCCTATATATTAATAGAAAATACTACAGTGTTCCAAATAAAAACAAATGCATGATCAGTTTGTGATTTACTTGCAAGAGCCTGCTTTTTAAAGTTCAAGGTAAATTCATAAATTCCATGCTCTTTCTGGGACAACTTTCAACTTAATATCTTTTATTTCTTTTTTTTTCTTAATATTTAAGAAAAATTACCCTGAAATGTCACTTGATTGATTGTAATGGCCAGCTGTTACAATCTCAATGGAAGTATAAGAACTGCTGCCTAAGGTGCACTGAAGAGTGCCAAACCTCATAGCAACTCAGCTCATCCTAAAAAGCACCCATCTGGAGTGAAAACTGCAATTTAAAATTCTCCCAGAGAACCATTATTTGCAAACCATTGACACAAACAGCTCCAGTCTCCCCATCAGTGTATACCTGGGGAGCTCTTCATCCACAGAGCATTGCATGCTCTCTAACTTTACATACTGGAAGTCCTTATGAAATTTTGGCTAAAGAGATATTCTTACAAATGTAAAATGTTTTTTTCTTTCTCATCCCAAAAGATCATCAATATACTAAAATGTATAGTCAGTTCATTTTGATTTAGGATATTTTCAGTATAGAAAACAAGCCTGCTATCAAATAAATGTAGGAAAAAATAGAATATCCAAGACAATCTCCTAAAGTTTCTAGGTAGCTTTAAAGAACAGCATAATATATTCATAAATGACTGGAATTAAGGGAGACAAATGAATCTATAATTTTGAATCCCTGGAAACTTAATCCCTAAGGATTTTTATTTCAGTCAGAAATCCATGTGAAAAGGGATTTACATGTAAACACTAGAACATAAATATTACTGTACAATGGAACGTGCTGAACAATTTTCCTTTGTTTATATTTGCCTTCTATAGAACTTAAAAAACACAAATTATTAAAGACAGGTTGAATCTAATCTGATTAATTGATGGAAATCAACATTAAACCTGAGTAGCTGATGCTTCTCTCAGCAATGATTCTAGCTAATATTTGGAGCATTACATTTTCTTGATTTTTACCCATTTTTAAATTAAATCTGTCTGCCTCTCTAGATTACTTACAAATAAAACAAACGATCATAGTTATTGATATATACTTGATTTAAAATTACAGAAAGATTCAGAATGGAGAAGTTGAAGATATTTGATATTTTGCAGACTAAAACTACATTCTTCACAGTTCCACTCAGAGAAATTTATATTTTAATATCTATCCTAAGCATCCTCAATGATACATCATTTACATATTCAGATAAGTTTTCTGCTCTTTTCTGGTTTATTTTTGAAAAGAAAAGTTTAGTTTCGCAAAAAGAGCATTTCAGTTTTTATTTTTAACCTAATTTTTCTTTTCAAAATTGAGAATGCTCCTGAATGGCAAAACACACTACTTTTGCTCAGCTTCTCCTACATTTGAAATTCAATATGGTCTTTTTTAATTTACCCCAAAGTTCAGCTCAGTTCTGTAAACAGACCAGGCAATACTCACACCATATGGTCTGAAGATTTTGCACGTTACTAAATACAGGTTAAAGAATTCAGCCATCCTTTCTAATGTTCTAGTATTGATGCACTTACAAGTTTTTCCTTACAATTATTGAAACCTCTTTTTTTTTTTTTTTTTTTTTTTTTTGTCTTATTAGTCACACTTTATCTTCTGATTTCTTTCTAATAGTAGAAATTCTGGAGAACTAGGAACATGATATCATAGTCACTGACACTCCAATCACTGCTCTTTGGAAAGAGAAATTAGCTCTTTTTCTCTACAATTAGAATGTTTTCAAGTCAGCAGCCACGTTCCAAGCAAATCTGAGAATGAGCAAGAAAGGTGGAAATAAACCAACGAGGATGGCAAATAACAAACAATGAGACATAAAACTCACACAGAGCCAAAGCACTGCAGCCAAGTCCAACCAACCAGTGCCTGTATGGTACTGCACACACGCTCTGTGGCAGTTGCAGCTGCAGCTGTAGCGAAATACCTACTAAAATCCAACTGTGAACAAGTATTAACAGGCTCATTGCAACAATCCCATGGCAAAAGTGACACTGAGACATGAAGTTGTTGCTAATTATCCACCAGCCATTAATATATCTCCTCCTACTGAGTCCTATCTCCTAACATTCCATCTGTGATGCTTTTTTTACCTTATTTCCAATTCAGCTACTGAAAATTTCATATACAATATATATTTCTTTGTTGAAGCAAAATGCAACTCTGAGAAGGCTTCAATACACAGAACCATGTAACAGAGTAGGAAGAATATTCATTGCAGTCCTTAGCAAACACCTTCATCTAAAAACCATCAAAAGATTTCAGATAACAGTGTGAAGCTTTGCAGTTGTTTTTTCTCATCTTTTTTTTTGTGTGTGTGACAGAATAACAGGAATCTTGTAAAATCAGCAAAAAAATTAACTTTTACTGGGCAAAGCCTTTTTTTTTTTTACCATTGAAAGAAATTTCATAGTATTCATACTATTTTCATACTGGAAAATTTCATACTATTGATTTTTTTTCCTCTAAGGATGCATTAAAAATATTTATTTTTTAATACACCAACATGAAAAAAGGATTTTTTTGGTAATATATATAAAAGACAGTATTAAAAATGGGCAAGTTTATTATAGCTTAAAGTCTTTGTTGCCACTTAATGGATCTTGCACAATATATTTAATATTTTTGCTGTGCTGGGAAAACAGAATAAATATTAATCTTTTCCACCAATTAATTTGCTCAACAGTCAGCTTCTACTAAATGGGCTTTTGCACAGGCTTACAATACCATGGCTAATGAAATGGCACCCTTGGTAACCTACACAGAGAAAATATGTGAGTGATGATATAAGTTTTCTCTGAGGTTTTTTTGGAGTGAAAGTTAAAAATATCTGTGATATCCCATCTCCAAAGTACGGAGGGACTATAAAGGTTTCTCATCTGTAAGGCCAAACTGGAGCTCAGGGCAAGTTAGTAACTAGCAGAGAGATTAAATCACTGTTCAGATGCAAATGAAAAGAACTTAATTTTATTTTTCATATCTCCAAACATGCCATGGCTTAATGTCTGATACATGAAGATTAGTCTGAGTAGGAGACACATATGGTCCTTTTATAAAGCTGACACGAATCCCATGCAGGAACTTCTTACAAAAGTTTGTACCGCTATCATATAGTGTATTACAAATTATATTGTCCATATTTATATTATTTGTGGTGTTTTATGCAACAGCTCAATTTAGCTTCTAGCAATGCTTTCCATGCCTCTAGATTCTGTTCAGACCTTCTGTTTAAAACCCTTGTCAGAGGATCATCGACCTTCCCTACCCTTCCTACTCATACTTCCCAAATCTCCTATGGTCAGTCACCTTGTTTCATGGCCACCTCTCCTTATCTTTCTCCAACTTTCTTAACACTACTCTTCCACTTCTCTTGTATATATATATACACACACATATATATATACATACACACAAATATTTCAAAGGATTTTTCTTAAAGCATCTATAAATTTGCCTTTTTAACATTAAAAATTTTTGAATGCCCTATAAACATATTTAGTACCACTAATCAATTTCTTTCATTTCCTCTTGAGTTTGTATGTATTTTTTTCTTGAGGCATGTATTTTCTTTTACTACAAAGTTCTTTGCAAGAGGTTTGCAGAACACCCAGGCATGGCAATAATGTTCACAATACACAAAAATGCAGACATTCAAAAGCATTTTTATATTTGGGACCATACCTTGAAAGTATCAAGTTTGTCAGAAAAATACATTCCATTGACAAGAGCAACGATCAATCAATTCTAAACCAAGTAATTTTCCCAGCTGGAGAATGAGGGAGTCTGAATATTATCTAGGTACAATATGCTAGATCTGGTATAAAAGATCATCACTTACAAATATTACAAAAGATAGTGTATTGAACATTATCAGTAAGGCTATATAGATGGTATAATCATGACTTTCACAGAATTTTTGTGACTCACCATCAGTACGAAGCCTACCCTCACAACCCACATGTAGGGAAATTTCTATTTTACGAAAGCATGAAAATATTATAGGCATCAAGAAAGCCTATGCTGGAGCCAACAAAAAAAGCCCCAGAATTCCTGAGTCCTTGCCTCCTGTCCAAATTACAAGACTGGTATGAATCATTCTGCTGTAGGGCTATCATCAGAGAAGCACTGAAAGCCAGACTCAAATAAAGAACAGTATAAACATATCTGAATTCAACATTTCAGTATACTGAAACGTTTGATATCTTTCCTGAGGTACATGCATAAAAATCCAAAATCCAGGTTCTTAATGAGATTAAAAGCTAAATTTTAAAAGCTAAATTTTACATTATACATTTTTTATATACTTTGATGAACTACTGAGCTGGTGTGTTCTACACCCAAGTATTTCAATTAGCATTCTTCCATTATGTTGTATAGTCTAAGCTTTGATTTAAAAAAAAAGAAAAAAAGATACAGTATGAAAATTTGGAGTGCTATTCAGAATGGAAGTACACTAAAAATTCTTCAGTCTTTTTACTGAACCCCTTCACTGAAACTGACTTCATCTCCAACCCACTTCATCTCTACTTTATCTCTCATTGCTGCACTACAAACACTTCTTTAAAGAAATGGTTTTATGTTTGGCCAAGAGAAGAAAATAAGACCAAATTTTTTCTATTTTGTCAAAGTCAGGAAGTCAATGCCGCTGTTCAAACAACCTGGCAGAGAAGCACAAGAGCTAATGCACTTAGAGTACGTAGCACTTACAGTGCATAGCAGACATACAGCTGCAGAGAGAATGTACAGACAAAAAGGGGTAATCACACTCTCTCATATAACTAAGTGCAGATTCCTTTTGAAAAATAATTATATATTTTTATATCAAGAGACGCTGATGCTGTGATAACCTTCTGCTATTGAGGATCATTATTTTTACAGGGTTTGACAAACAAGGAGGCAAAGATCAGATCTTTATGAAGGATTTTGTTAGTATCCTTCCTGTTTGTTTATGGCCCCCCTGGTACCTTCACATTTGATTATAAAAACTTATTTCTTAGAGAATGAGGTAGCAAGGTTTTTTGTAGCTTTGCACAATACCTATCCTATCTTATTAAAGGCATAATAGACTTCTATAAAACCTGAAAAGCAAGCAAACAAGTTATACATTGGGTGGCTAACGGGTGAGATGAACCTCACTGCCTGTGTCTAAAGTGCGTCTACTCAATTCTGTGAGTCAGAAGTTTGACTCAATTCTGATTACCAGCTGCACAGTGAGCTGCGTGTGTAATGAGGCATCCTTGTGCCTTGTACACTTGCATTTTCTTTGGAAGGAAACTTGGGCTCACTGGTATGGACAACCAGAGTGCCAGGACAGCATTGACTCCCCTAGAGCTTACCTGTTTCAAGATGTGGTAACAGCCAAACAAATCATTCTATACTTATTTTAGCACAGCCAAATGGATTCTGTTCCTAAACACAAATGCTGTGCATAATGTATATTGCATCAGAATGATTGCAATATCACAATCCTATTGAAATAGATTATCTCTAGTGGAAAAGCAATGAACTAAATTTAGCCTTTTAATACTGTGGTATATTAATCCTAACCAGGGAAAAATGACCTACTGAAAAGGTGGTTTTACAGGATGTGTTGTGCCCTCTGTAATTTTTTAGGAACCTTTGAAATTAATTAAATGAATAATTACTTGTATCTAGTGCAACAGTACACATACAACATATATGTGAAATAGGAATTGTTATCCTGCAGTTTAGATGGTGACTAATTATCCACAGATTCACTAAAAAAACCCCGCTCCTTTCATAGGCAGAACCAGTCACCATATGTACAACCCATTGAAAAGAAGAAACCCTATTGTACTGACTTCATTCCCTGTCCTCCCAACTGCTTTATGTCCTTGGGAGTTGTTGGGGTTTTTTTTCTTGTTTTTGTTTTTTTTTTTAATTATCAGAGACCAAATTTTTCAATTACATTCTCCAACTTTCTTCTTCCTGAGTACAAACATAGTGTGCTCATGCAAACCTGACCCAGAATGAAGCCTTTTTAAAACTTGCCTTCTGGTGTTTAAACCGTTAGATACTGAAACTTCACTTTGTCTCTCAATACCAGAAAACACTAAAGGGCATGACTTCAAACATTAGGAACTAGATACTCACCATTTTCTTTTCCTCAATAGTTCCAATTACCTCATTAATATTTTCTTTTCATGCAACAGGGAATATACTTTGGAACATCTGTTTGTTGAGCTGGGTATCACTGAATCACAATTGGCTACTAATAGCTGCAACAAAGAAAATTATGGGAAGATTGTTTCTAAAGCACAAATGTTTGCAGTTGCTGTTTTCCAGCAGCGAATATGCTTTTGGAAAAAAGAAATAAACATTAAGAAGGGAAGCACTGTGGTCTCCCCGCTGTCAGTAGCACATATTCCATGAATGGGAGCATCATTTTGCTACTGTGTAGCTAAACAACTGCTTAAGTGATCGATAAAGACCATTATCTTAAATCATAGCATGAATTCCCAATATCATACATAAAATCAATAAAACATACAAAGAAAAGGACCGAAATTTTCCACTAAAACATAGCCTGCTGCTTTGGAAAATAATATTTAGTAGGTTGGGTTTTTTTGTTTTACTAATTATGAGCTCAGTGGCAGTTTATTCTGCAGTAAATCTGCTGGTGTGAGATTAAACCTGTTATTGAACAGAGTTTTGAATCTACTGCAAGGCACTCATCACTGCTGGAGAGTGAACATTGCTGTTATCTCATTTAAAAGTTGGCCAGCAAAGCAACCCATTTGTTTAAAATGCAATTAAGCTGGTGTCTTGAAGAGAAATTAGCAAGGAGTACTTCATTCTGGAGGCATAAGAGGTCTGTCCATAGACACATTAATCCTGTGATTTGGGACACCACTACAATTTGGGATTGTGTTCCGAAAGGATGTGCAGTACACACAAGCACAAAAAAGGAAAGGTGTTCGTTTAGATGGGTCAGCTTTTTTCACAAGCTCCTAAGATCTTCACTAATTCATGCATCTTGCATGTGCTTGCTACATGGAAAAAAATATTATTTTCTATTGTTGCCAAATTGAAATTATTGAGCATTTAGCAGTTCATAGATCACTAGATTAGGTTAAAGAGAAAGTTGAAGCCCATTCTTCAGAAACCTACAGTAGGATTATTTCAGTCATGGCAAATATCCCACTGTTACTTAATTTCTAGGATATTGATCAATGTTATATGTTAAAAACTAATTAATTATCTCAGGTAGTAAAAAAGCTAGAAATAAAAAAATAAACTCAAAAAAGTTCTGTTTATCTGCTGCTCTTCAGAAAGCAAACTGGGACTTAATGACTCAGTATACTCTTTTGAAATAAGAAATAACAAATATTTTAGAAGTCTGCTAAGCGGAATAGTGAAGGACACATTCTTCTTTGGTGTAACGTGACCAAAGTCAAATGTCAAGTTCAGTCTGTACAGAAGTCAGCAGAGTTATAGCAAGGCAGCTGTTTTTCCTACTGATCTGTGTAACATGAGAGGACAGTTCCACTTTGAAGAACAAGAAAACAAAGGCAGGTGAATTTTCAAATGCTGTGTGTCTACATGTACATACTATTCTTGCACAGAAACATAGAAGTGTCCACCTCTGGGTTCACACTACAGGGTCTGTCTCTACATACTTGGATGTTCCTGTGGTTTTATAGGAAATACATAGTAATCTAGAAAAATGATGAATTATGAAAAATTTTTGGATGCCATTTTTCTCACCTTGTCAATCACGGTAAAGCAAAAAGCATTTTTGGCCAGAATATCTTCAAAGGTACCCTAAATTCTGTTCTTTGTTTTACTGGAAACATCAGGGCCATTCCAAATCCAGGACTGTAGTTTAAGAGCAGTATTTTTATCACTCTGCTCTTCCCCCAGTTCGAACAGGGTTTGAAGAGAAGGGTTTCTGTATGCTATGAGATTTCAGTCAGCTCCTTATGACACTTGCATCCTCCTCAGACAAAAAAAGGAACTCTGCTGGTCAGGGTCTGCATTTCGTTTTTGTTCTCTGCATTGCTCCATAGGGTTAATGAGTGACAAGGACCTGAGCATGAGCTGAATGTTTATTTTCATATTACTTCGGTTTCACAATCTCCTACAACAACTTCATATAGTATTTTCAGTAAGGTAACAGCAGTGGGATGCTGCTAGCAGAATCCAGTTAACATTTGCTGCTACTGTGGACAGAAATTATTTTTAAAATTGCCAGTTCAAAATAAACTCAGTGATCTGTTACTAGTTTCTGATACCCCTCTGTGATCTGGCTTTGGGAAAAATTGTTGAAGACACTGGATCAGCAGTTTTTTTGATCATTGCCATTCACTCCCTCATGGTCATAGAGCTTAAATATGAGCACAGCAACATCTGAAGCACAGCAGACCCTTATAACAAGTGCAAACTGTCCTGAGCAGTGCTTTTCAAGTGCTGACTGGCAAATACCCAACACCAACAAAGCAGCAGTGTGCTACTGGGATTTAAGTAATCTTTCCACAAAATCAGATGTCTGAAAGAAATTAATATCAAACCATAGACTTTAGCTGTCTCATGATTTTGTCCTGCTGCTTCTGAACTCAGCGAGACTGAGGAACAAGCCCTGAGAGAGAAGGAGCACCAACACACTTGGGAAGGACTCCACTGTACTTCTACTTACTTCTGACCATCATTACAAACTAATACTGGACTGTAAGCTGACTGAATTTTTAAAATTCCTGATTTTCTTGTACTTAGAAGAGCTCCTGTTGGGATACTTCAAAGATTTCAAAAGGTATGAGAGACTGTGGGGAAGGCTGTACCCTTTCTGTGCAGCCTGCATGGAAGCCACTCAGCACAAGGCAGATCTGTGGTTTTAAATACTAGACTTAAATTCCACTCACAATCAAAAAATTAGTCTGTAGTGGCAGTGAGAAAAGATGTGGTATCAAAGCCTCGCCTCAGAAAACAACTGTTTTGTCTCTGCCAAGGGCGCTTTGAGCCCCAGCTGCATTTAGTTCAAAGACAAAAGAGTCCACAGCTGGGGCTCGGCTCGAAAATGATACTTTCAAATGACACTGGAGGCTTTAGGTCCCCAAGGTTTTTATTCATTTAAATGAATAAATTAATAATAATAACACAGAAAAGATAAAATATTTTAGTCTTTTTCCTTCTACTTTTCCTTGGACATACTAATTCAGCTAGTCTGAAATAGCAAGCAAGTTCCGGCAGCATCTATACAGGCTGGAACCTTCATTGGTTAATCAGATCATTCCCAATTTTGTATTCCATAATACAATGCTTTTACTGATTTCTTTAACCTTTCATTTTGGACACAATTAATGTAATCACACTTCCAACAATTTGGAGATGATTTCTAGCTAGCAAACTGCTACATACAGTGATGTGCTTCCTATTTCTGGCTTGATTCTCAAACAGCTAACAGAAGTGGGAGTTTGAAGTTAAGTTAATTTCTTTTTAATTATCTTTTCTTTCTTTCTAATTATCCTTTGATCACAGATAAGAGGAACAAATTGCAAGAGTTTTTCATTATCCTCAAAAGCTGATGATGTCTGCACGTCTAGTATAACATATTGGTGATGCTTATTGTTTCTGCAAGATGCCTTAACAACATTTTGGAAGGACAGTATGTATGCTACACTAATACAAGATAACTCTTAAAAAAGCACACAACTACCAAGATCATGAAGTAAACTATATCCATGAAATGACTGATTGATTTTTTGATTAGATACAATTCCAAAAAAAATTATCTTCAGCTCTTGATGCCCCATACAAACAAGCTTAATGTGAAAGACAAAGTTAAATATTCTAAAGTTGCTCTGGAGAAAGCAGAGACATTCTTATCTAAACCTCCCAGCTCCAAGTATATAACAGAGTAAGTCACCACCCCACCAGAATAGCACATTTCTGCAGTATTTTTCTAGATTTTGTCCAGCCCCTCTAACATGCCAAACAATTTGGCATCTACTTCTGCCTTCAGGAGACTATTTCACAATCTAATAGATCTCATTGTCAGGAAATTTTTCTGCACTGCCAAGTCGTTCCCAAGAGTGCCACTTTTATTTAAGGGAGGGGAACTGATTCTGGCAATGGTGTGGTCGCTCCTCTGATATTTTGAGTTAGTGGGTGCAAGTATCCAAACACCATCTGGTACCCAGCTGGTACAGTATATTTAGAGGCACCTAAAATCTTTCCAATCCTCCCTGGCTCATCTTTGCTTTTGGAATCAGCTTCTTAATCATTTTTAATCATTGTATTGTTTTGCTATCTGGAAAATTCCTTTATATGTATACAATTATTGGAAGGAAGAATTTAATTATAGTTCAGAGACTATTACTATGAACAAAGCAGTGAGGCAGGTTTTTTCTCTCCACTTCAGTTTAATTATCTTTAACAAGTTTTAATTGTGTATCTTTTTTTCAGTTTACAGCATACAAAGTGTCTCATGAGATGAACAAATCTACAAAAGTGGGGCAAGGTTAGTGGCCACATTTGTACATAAACACGAGCAGCAGTAGATCTTTTATGATAGTTGCAATAAAAACATGAAAAGAGGATTCTATATGGCAGCTTTAGGAGATAAATACTTTTAAGTATTCAGAAGGCATGTTTCAAAGACATGCTTTTGAACGTGACTGCATGCAGTAAATTATTTTTGCTATAATTAGACTTAAGAAAAAGGTAGACAAGTTGGAGTGATATCTTTTAAATGTACAAGGTGGTTAATGGCTGCCCTATTATAGGTCCAAAGGCAGTGCTTCCCAGAGCACAGCCTTTATTTAATATTTTTCTCAAGACTCACTACAGTGAAAAATGTGTTTAGTCTGTGGCACACTCCTGCAACGTAAAAAAATGACCTATTCTTCATGACCTGATTCCAAATCCCACTGAAGTCAATGGTAGTCTTTGCACTGACATTAGACCCCAATGCATACCTAAATATTTTACAGTATCATAATAAAAATTGCAGTAGGAGACAGGGTAGAGCAGGGATCTGATGCAAATCTTCAGTAAACTCATTGGAGCAACATATCATGTGAAAGTAAATGAGTGCTCTGTGCATTTGCTATTTAAGTCACTGAGTTATGCCTCAGAATTAGATAAAGGATGTGGGGCATCCTCAGTTGGCTTCACCAATGCAGGCAGAAAGGTAAAATCTCTCATAAGAAAAATAATTTGTCTGTTTCAGAGAGTACAGGAAAGCAAATATGGTCTCCATTATCTTCAAGATGCGAAATGAATATACAAAATTAAGATCAGTCACTACTGAGGAAGAAGCTTATTTCCCCGTATGAAATCATCTAACATAAAAAATGGAAGCACACAAGGAAAACAAGATCTCATCTTTTGCAGAACACACATAAGAAACTAAGTTCCAATGACTGGGAGCAAACAAATACAATTCTCCACAAAACTGTCTCTGTAAAGAACATTTAAAGCAAATTTTTCCATCCCATCTGTCAAACTAGCACTCAATGGAAAAAAAAAATCTGATTAAAAGAGAAATAATAATTTTTTATCACTTTTCAACATTAAAATCTGAAGTCCTTTTTCTGCCCTGGCCAAGTAACAATCCTTAACATGCAAGCTTTTCTCTTTGGAAGAACTTCCAATGACCATATTTGTACCTGTATATTGTCTGCTATAATAGAAGAAATCTAAAGGATTTGATAGACTTGTTAGATGAAAACAATACTTCTGAGAGAGTGATGGGAATTGTCTACTGATTGGCCTTCAGATATTTTATCTACAGCAGAAGAGACTGATTCTAAATGACAGTACGTATTGCCCTGGCTGCCTACAGCATCAGCTTTTCTAATGGCTGTTTCCTGGTCCATTTCTATTAAGCACAGAGACTAGCTGAGGATTTATTCATTTTCTCCTCTCTGTTCATTTTGCAGCCACAAATCTGTCACTTAATAGGAATGTTTATTGTGTCAAATAACAAATCACCATGGTCAAAAACAAAAGATAAGGGAGGCCAACATTTTAAATAACGTGCAGCCCTTCAATCTATAATGCTTTTCAGACTTTCTATTAAATGTTCCATATCAAAGAAACTATTATTTGAAAGCAAGAATTTCTGATACATCAAACATTTCAACCATACCAAATGTCTCAGTTAGTCAATCAAATCAATCAATCTAATTAATAAATAAAATTCCTTGTGTCTGCTACAAAACTGACAGTAGAAAAGGAGTGGGAAAGAAAACAGCATTTGGGGACTGGATTTACATATTTCTAACTGATTTTTTCAGCTGGTACCAATAGTTTTAGTTTTGCAAGAATAAAGCCAAATATAATAATTAAAAATGCCTTGATGCTGTTTAGTAAGTTTCCAAAGAATATAGGCCAAAACTGTTCTGACTGGGAGGAGAACATAGAACAGAACAATAAAGCAAATGAACTCCTACAGAAATAAGTTGGGTATTAGTTGAGTAAGACATTTTCTGTTTATTCATCATAAAGATTATTTGGGTTTGTAGCAGAAAGGGTTGTTTTACAGAAAGAGACCATAATGAATATGATTCATCATTTAATGAATGCCTAATCCTTGGCCTTTAACACTCCATGCCATCATCTACACACTAGACAGATGTTATTTATAATGCCAAGCAGGGAGACTGAATATCTGCTTACAGGAAAGCAGTTCATCAAGCCTTCAAAGAAGTGGTCAAGTGCCATAGCATCATAGCTGTCCTGCTTCTTCTCGAGAAAATACTTCTTTATGTTGAAATCGCTGACAATTTTTAACCTGTGGTTCCAGGTGACACTTAGGCACAGAAGTTGAACTTCCTAATTGGTACTTACCTCATCTTTGGAAGTCTTTGAGAAGCTAATTCTGGAATTTCCTCTGCTATTTAGGCACTATATATGCACACATTAAATATCTAATTTCACTGCCCAACATCTTCTTTTTAGTAATGAAGAAAGGGATATTACATTTATCTGGAGACCTTAGCACCATCAAAAATAAGGTCTGATTTACTCAGCTATAAATCATGTGGTTGAGCATCTCAGTTTCTTACTTTCGGAGAGCCCAGCAGGGAAACTACACATTTACATCACAAATTTTTTTCAAGTTTGGCTTATATCTGTTTTTCTCCTTCATCATCTGTGCATGAGATTTAGCATGAGTAACAATAGAAGGATGCTAACTTGAGTTCCCATTTTGCCAGCATCATGGCAGCAGTCACTTAAAACAGTAGAGTGGTCTGAGTGGAAATCAGCACCATCTGCAGTGATCCATAGGAAAGATTGCATGCTCAGCATGGCTGGTGTTAACAGCTGAAGTCCATTTCCATGTGTGAATCTCACAGAATTCTGGGAACACTGGTAATTTCATATTTGCAATTTATATTTCATATAGCAATTTACTCTGATATGAAACCTACACTTTTTCTAAAGATACTGGGTCTGAATTGTCTCTCTGTAATGGCATTCCAGGCACAATCAGCAATCCATACATAATGCTACTTTCTGAGCCTGACAGATAGACATTATTCATCCTCGCTTAATCAGGAAGACCCATACATTCAATAAATATTCTGAACAAGAATGTTTTCCAAAGCAACCAACACTACTTTGCTTTAATCTGAAACAGATCTATATGGAAAGAACTATGTGAATGTAATGTGTGTGAAAACCAACAGCTTGCTTACTTACCAAATTCTCAAATATATAGCTCTTGGAATATACACACATGACAAAACAGTAATAGTCTTACACTTGTTTTCCTACACATCTATTAATAGCAGTGTATGTTAGAATCTAATACAAACCAGATACATAAACTTCAGAAACTTAATGCACATCACCTGAAATTCTGTCTATACTTGAAAATTAAGAGCTACTCTGCATTAGCAGTTTTTATTTATCCAGTAAATTCTGAGTCAGATGATGTGGAGAATTTTACATTTACATTCACAATCCCTGGCCCAGAAAAATGGATTCAGGCTGTACTCATTTCATATTCAGCATCTAACTGATGAGTTTCTATTTGATCATTCTTTCAGTCTAGCAAATAATTGTAGTCTATTTTTTCTTAGAATGTATGCAGGAAGGATTGAGTCCACAAAAATCATTTAAGCATCATAACCCTAAAAATTGTTGGTAACTTGAGAGCTAATTATAAACACAGACTGAGAATCCAGAAAATATCAGAAAGAGTGTTACAAACCCCACAAAGACACTGAAATAAGGTGACAGCAAATATGGAAAAGTGAGCATGGTTCTTCTCAAGGAATTAAACCATTAACTCCAGATCATCAAGTGATGACTCAACTCACCATTTGCAGCAATAAATATGTGAGTGGCATATAGTTTGCAGCAAGTTTCCTCTCACAAATATGGAGGAGGGAAGGAGGAAAAAGAACATAAGAGAAGAAACAAAACAACCATACTGTCCCTCTTTTTATACTTTAAAACATAATGTTTCAAAAAATTGCTGGGAGATCTAGAATAAAATCCCTTTCATACCACACTTGAAGGAAGTACTTGAATTCAGGACTGCAGCTTCACAATGAGCTAAACAGCTCAATACTAAGGACTTCCAGGTAAGGGGTTGTTAATAAAAGTCCTTGTCCAGCTGGGACAAAGCAGGGTCCTGGAGTCCTGCATGTCACAGATGAGGTGACTACAGCTTGCAAAGGATACAGGAGAGGAAGGAAGACAGAAAGCCAATCCTCTGGGAATTTTCTGTTCTACAAGCTTTAAATTAATCAAGCCCAGGGGCAGAGCAAGCAAAGGAGTGCATCCTCTCTCAGCAACACCTGGAAGCAAGGGAAAAGCCAGCTGGCATCCTCAGGACACTGGAAGTTACGGCCACCAGCAGAAACAAGCACTACATTTAGCTGCAGCTTTAGGCTGGAAGTGGCAATGACACAATCAGTTTAAGCAAAACTGAGATGTGTGAACATTTTTGAATTTAACCCCTAAAAATAAAGAGTAGTAGGTTGTTCTGTTTTTTCATGAAGTGGGGTTTTTTCGTTGTGGTTTATGCATTGGGTGTCTGTGTCCAGGTGTGCACAGCCCGGCTCGGGAACGCAGTGAGGAGAGGTCAGTCCCACAACGGAGCTGGACAGCGCAGGGCTGAGGCAGCACCTCCGGGAAAATGTGTATGAGAAAGGGCAAAACACTGCACAGAGAGCGAGGGACAAAAATGTGACAAAGCCCTACGAGCTCCCAGAGAGGATGGGGAGGGATGGAGTGCCAGACAGTCAAGTGTGGACTACCCTGCAGCCCATGAAGGCCATATGGTGGAGCAGGTTTTCGTCTGCACCCCTGGTCACACCAGCATGATCCATGAGCTTTTCCCACTTATTTTGTCTCCACACTGTTGAGGAGAGAAAGTGAGAGTGGCTGGCTGGATGCCTGGCAGCCAGCCAAGATCAACCCATCACAGTTTGTAAGGAAGATCTGATTTTGGCTGTACTTCTCCATGGGATTACCTGCATTTGTTATGACTCTAATATTTTTTTTATAGCTATATAATTATATAAAAGTGAAAATTCTGACTGCTGGTGGTGTTTTTCATCTCTATATCCAGACTAAAACCTTTAATTTTACTTTTTCAAACTATCACACATCTCTATATGTATTTTTGTCATTGCATAATATTTATAAGATGACTATTATAGCATTCTTTAATGATACTGGCAAGTCTCTATCTCAGACTGCAGTCCTTTATTTTTCCTTTTTTTTTTTAAATATAAAACCTAATTAAAATGGCAGTATTCCAATGGCGTCTCTACCAGGAAAAGAAAATGACATCTGTACAGGATAAAGATACTGGGGTTGGAACTCTTGATATGTTTTCTTTTTGGTTTTGGTTTTGGTTTTTTTTTCTAGATATGTAAAGAAAATATTCTGTTGTACTTGCCCAACCTAGAGTTTTTGGGTTTCGATTCTAGAGGCTCTGTGCCTCACAAGAGGCCTGAGATCACTTTTGTTAAGAGTGAATCTTGCCTTCAAGAGAACATGAGAAGAGAATTTTCCACAAAGCAGTGATGGCATTTAGCATGAAGGCACATTCAGAAGATAAAAAACAGAAACATTCATATTTAAGTTAATTCAGCTTTCTTCTCAGGGAATTTTTAAATGATTATGAATAATACAGAAGAGAAAAAGAAAACTATTTTCATGCCTTGTTATGTAGTTGACTGACGAATATTTCACATTTCAGAGTTTACCTCTGATTCAAAAGCATTAAGTGTGAGCAAAGCCTGTTGCAGATTCAAGCAAACATGATGGTTTCATGAAATCTTTGAGTTCCCTCAGACAGTCCATGTACACTGCACTGTTTACCTCAATTCTCTGCTTTTATACTCCTGTACCTTTGTATAGTGTCTCTGTTTTAGGATCTCACAAAGATGTATTCAATTGCACATCAGAAAAAAAAAATTTTTTGGTAGAAAAATGAGAATAAAGAGTTACTAGGGGAAAGTTCCTAGCTGGCAATACCTCATTCTAAGAGCTTTTACTCAAAAGGCAGGATCAGAGCTTGTTTCTCTCGCGGTTACAACTTTCATCTGTCACCAAGCACAAAATTAACAGTTAAAAAAACTTGAGAATGGTACTCAAGACAGTGCTGGGAAAAGAGCCTTTCTACACTGCATGCATTGGTGCCCTGAGCCAGGTAAATGCCAAACTGACATGCAAGTAATGTCCATTTATTTAGCATAGCTATATTTCTTTTCTTTTGGGTGATGTATCCCATCTGGAAGCTGTCCCATAAGAATAAGAAATCCTGTAATTCATTCTTCCAATTGTTGAAAGCTGAGCTAATAATCTTAATATATCAATATACTAAAATATCTTTCCCTGCTACTTAAAGTTACCTGATGGCTTTGAAAGCCTATTTTAATTAAGAAGCAGCTGATGCTTTGAACATTTCAGGTCAAGTCAGTTTCCTGAAAGTGGGTTAAATACTGAACAGTAGTAATGGAAAGTACAAATGACAATGTCAGTAAATCCTCAGCTTTAGCACCAACAAGACACAAGCAACCACCTATAAAATGTAACAGAAGGAAAAAAGTCTTAATGATTCTAAATCACAGTGGGCCTGCCTCCAAAACAAGGGAAACTAGGCAGAAGACAGAGACCCATAAACACATAAGAAATACAAATGTCTCACTGAAATTAGTGGCAAAACTTCTGGGAATAGCTAACCAAATCTTATACTTAGGAAGCTGAAGAAGTAGAAAAAGTTAAATTTAAAAAATCAGGATAGGAGAACTCAACTGGAGATAGAATTGCTACCTTGTTATGTACTTTTTTAAACATCAAATTATTGCAGAAAATAAAGACATCAAAAAATCAGCAAATTTTACATGAACGATTACCTTTTTTTTCTGTGAATATGAAAAGGAAGTTTCATAATTTCATGGCAGAATTTGTCATTTCAAGAAAAACACAGGTTACTATTTGAATTACAGCATTATTATTTCACAGTGTAGTTTCACTCCTCCTTTCCCAGCCATCAATAGAGAACTGAAAATCTTATTGATTCATTCTGCATGTATCCATTCATTTAATATTCTTTTGCTCTAACTTTTAATCAGCAGCAGGAGAGTCTCATCTCTCCCTAGAAAACAAGGCAACATTTTCATCTGCAAAATCCCAGAGAACTCAAATAATTTTTTTATAAAATTGAGAACTAGAGAGCGATTCTCTCTGGACTGATTCTTTCTCCTATTTTTGCACCTGCATTATCCTCCTGGATTATCCTGCTGTCAGCTGCTTCTGCACAGAAAACACTGATATATGCACACCACTGACTGAAGCATTTTGCTTTTTCAAGCCATGCTCACCCACTTCACAGTTGATGCTGCACCATCAGCAGTATTTTAGTACAGATATCAAAAAGCATTTCATTATTTAGGCTTCTGCAACAAGGGCATGCTTATACTGTGGCAAAAGAGGTGTAGGATAGGAAAAAGAAGAATAAATAACTGATGAGTGTAGAGGGAGCAGTGACAAAGGTTCCCACCATTGTTTGCAGAGAAGTGTGCAGCTGAATGAATAATGCCAGTGCTCAGAGGCCTCTTGTGGCACCACATTCCTTTTAACATGAGCAAGGAACCATTGGCATCTGTAAACTTTGTTTACCTGGTCAAAACAATGGAATATTTCATCTCTTAGAATTGTTGAGGATTACAATGAAACTGTCCCTTTAACATGCACTTGAAAGTCTATTTCAGAACACAGAAAAGAGTTTTCTGTAAGTAGTGTATTATTTGAAAATAACGAGAAGACAGCTGGTGTTTGCAGAGGTCAAAGACATTAGTGAAAATACCTAAAATTTTAGCCAAAACACTAGGGATTGCAGCAAGGAGAAACTGTAAAAAAAGGAATAACATGCTGAAAAAATAGTCCTGTGGGGCACAAATAGAAGATCTGACATTTTCTGACAGTTTAGATAAATCCATTGTAATGAGAAAAGAAAGATTCTGTATGAAATCAATTCTTTTTGCAATACTTATCCTTGGATGTTCTGAAGAACCATTTCACATCTCAGAGATGACATCCTTTTCTTTAGGGCCTAATCCAAAAACCGTTTAAGTTAGTGGGCTGAAAAAGACTCAGCTCAACTCGGAATGATAGCATCTGCCATAAGATTTGTTTCACATCTTTACAGCTTCAAAAGCATCACAGACATATCTCCAGGAAGTGAAGAGGGAGGAGGCACACGTCCAACTGCCCCCAAATTTTTGTTTAGCTTTTCCACTGTTTGAAATCTTTCCCATATTTTTTTTTTATGGTGGTAAAAAAAGATCCATCCCATCACAGGACTCCATGAAAAAGGAAGAACACATATTGTTTTTGCAATGTGCAGTCTGCATTAGTATAGTTACATCATAATTCTTTTTAAGTTAATTAAAACATTTGATCTAAAATGTGTAAATAAAATAGAAGATTCAATGGAAACACATATAAACATGTCACATTAAAGGGCTTCCTTGCAAATGAATAGACTGGAGAAAAAGGAATCATGATGCATATGGAAAAAGACAAAAAGAGCAGAAAGTAAAAACTAAAATACTCAAGCCAAGACTCCTACACAAACAAATACACTGTGGTGGAAGAGAATGCGAAGTTCTACATTTAGAGTTTTCTAAACCATTTTGCTTTGTATATTTAAACAATGAGGAAAAAGGAAGCTTCCTCCACAGAACAGTCTGGATGGCAGTTTGCTCCATTGAGAGGCAGAAAGAAGTAAGGATATAAATACTGCCATAGTGACAGTTTTACACACGGTTCTGTTACCAGACTGAAGTCCAACAAATCAGAGGTGCATTTGTGAAAGAACTTATAAAAAGATCCCTGGAAGATTAACCAGGAATTCAGATACTATTAGTAGCAAATGTAGGAAGATAAATTGTTCCTGGGTTTGAGACTTAAATTTAAGTAAAATTGAAAAAACCCTCTCCCTCTCAATGTCAAAACACAGTGCTGAAGCTGGTGCTGATTAAACTGTGGAATCCTTTGCCAAAGCAGTATGTCAGATGTCCCATAGCTTAAGATAACAGAAACTTGAAAAAAACCTCTCAGAGAACTGCCGTAGGAAATAGGCTGGAGGACAGCCAAAATGGCCAACAAATCTTTACTACTGCTGATCCAAGTAAGGAAGGAAAAGAAAGATAAAGAATAAACAGTGCTCTCCCTTCCTTCTCTCCCTTGAATGGGCAGCAGTATCCGCAACGCTGCAATCACCACATCTTTCCTCATCCCACCCTGTTAGTGCACCACATGTGTGCTCCAGTGACCTCCATGGACAATATCAAACTCCTCATTTCCTTCAGCTGAGTGGCAATCAGGCCCAAGGGAAAAAGCTGAAGAACAAACCTCATCCCCTATACCTTACTGATTAGGCATGTCTTTGTTCACTTCAAATATAGCAGACTCTTCAGAACTCTTCTTCTTGCTTTTAAACATCTGATAGCATGGGAGAGGGAGAGGAATATATGGTGTGGATTGGGTCTTTTACATAACCCTGTGTTCCTTGATTAGTAGTTAAAATTCTTTATATTCTCCATAAGGAGAGAAGTGGCATGAGCACAACTTTCTTTTGAGAAACTACTGTAGGAAGCAAGTCTGCCTACTACGTTGTGTGATAGCTTGCTGATTAAAGTTCTTTCTCAGCAAACTGGAAATCCAGGTTCAATTCTTTCTTCTGCTTTAGCATATTCGGGATCACACCTTCTATTTCTCAAGCGACATACATTATGACACAAGCTGCTAGATAACAAGGCATCAGAAATATCTTTTGATAAAGCTGCATCATTGTACTGCAAGAAGAAACTGAGATTATTTGGGTTGTAGATAGAGAATAGAAAAAGGAAGATTTTAAATTCAAACCAGTTAAGACAAGTGGTTATGAATGAGAATCCTGATTTCCAATCCTTATACTTAGGACTACCTGTTTATTTGATTCAACAACCATTTAACCACTGAGGCAATAAAAGAAAATTTAGAGAGATATCTGTCTTGTTTTGTACTATTGTTAGCATGTTTATTTTCTACCTTTACTAAGTTACTTGCCAGTTTTCCAGCATCTGTGGTCTTCAGCTTTCGTTGTAATGGTTCTAAAGTGAAGCTTTAGATGATAAAAAAGGGCAGAATGTTTAATATCTAAGGCTACCCCTGGAATGTATTTTGTTGGTGGGCAGTGAAGACACACATTCAAGCAAGAAAAACTTCTTTTTTCAACTTTCATTTTCAAGAAAATCAACTTTCATTCCTATCTTTACCTCTGCACTCAGTGAAATGCATACATCTTATTGCAAATAAATATGCATACTCCATTTCCCTTTCTGTTTTCTCTGCCTCTAGTATAAATTATGAATACAACTAGCAAAATCCCTTTGTTCAATAACAGTTTGAGGGCAGAATCCATGTTTTGGAATGTTTCTTACATACCCCTCTCTATTACTTGCCTGGTTGACAAAATTCCTCATGGAAACTCCTTAAGACTATACTAGTGTAAGACACTTCAACTTTTTTTTCTTCCTTACTTTATGTTCAAGTACAGGTCTGACTTTTTTGGCTTAAACTGGTTTACATTTCATGTGCATTCATTGTCCTATAAGTGTATGAATGTTTCTTAATAACTAATAGTTTTAAACTAGCTAAAATGCCCAAACATACAGAGTTTACTCATGAAAATTTGATGTCAATTTTTTCATATTTCCTGCAATCTGTACATATTTTGTCTAATTATATTTGGAAGTACATCTGCTTGGACACCTGCAGAATTACTGCAAGCTGTCATTTTCATTCTTGAAACATTATTTAAATTTTAAATTTGGCATCTGTCAAAAACAAACAAAAAATACTATTGGAAATTATAATACAGCAGCTAAAATTTGCTGTATTTTACTGAATCCCACAGAATGACAGACAATGCCTTCAAACTGGATCTTTATGTCAGCATTATGGAGCAGAAGAAAAATCACCATGAAATGATACATTTCTAGTAAGATATATTTTATTCTGATTAAGTCCCTATAAAACTGATTGGATGAGATAACTTGAAAGCACTGACAATATGTTTTTTCCCCTCAAAGTAATGTCAAAAACTTTCACATTGGTCCCAGTAATATGAGTCTCAGTAACAGGCCCTGTTTGACAGACTAGGACACAGAAAGCTGTCAACCTAAGAGTAGTCTGAAGATGACTGTTAAGGGGATTTGGTATTTCGTGTATTTTGCCTAATAGGGGAGTCTGTGCTCAGCATTTCCTGAAGCAAAAGAAGACAGATGAAATCTCTGGGCACTTCATTGCTGCTGTCTCTCAAAGATTTCCTGTCAAAATCGGCCTATAAGGGAAGAAAGGTTTTCAATAACATTTTTTTTTTTTACCTGGCAGGATTTCCAGTCTTGCTATGAAAGAGTTTGAAGGCGCTGTCTTTGTGAAAACATTGCTGCCAAACTACCATATCTAGTTGTGTTTAAAAATAAAAAAGCAATATGACTCACATTACCATAGTGTATACTACAAACCCGGGTTTGATTGACATTCTATCCATATTTTATACCATGCTTTTTTTCTTCCGTCAAATGGAGCAAGTGACCTTGATGTTACTGTGCTTTGCAACTTAAACAGGGAAAGCATATTTGTTGTCAACTTCTTTAGGAATGCAATTTTCAATAGAGTACATAGGGAAAAGGAACACAACTCCTATTATTAATAATAGGAGTTATTCATGTAACTTCTTGTTCATCTCGTTGAGACTTCACCCTTTTATGTCAGCCTTCTTAGAAGATTGCCATGTAAATTTTAGCTGCCCAGAATTAAAAGGAACAAAGAAAATGATCGTTCTTTTTGGCATCAATTCTAAATAAAAAATGTTGTACGTGTCTGAAAATACTAGAATTCCCCAAGGAATTTAATATTGGATGTCACAGTGCCACACCCAAGTGAATCAGCTGCATTAAAAACAGCTACACATACATAGCCACTGCAACCATAAAATCCAAGTGCTTTCCCCTACCTCATCTTTAAAAATGAGCAAAAAAAAATCTCAGTTTCAAAACTATCTGAGATTCTGGAGATTGTTTTGAGAAAAAGAAGATGATGTCCAAAATTATCAAATCATACAAAACCTGCAGCTTAAGTATAAAAAATACTGCAGTCTATTTAAGGCAAGTAATGTAGCAGGGTTGAGAGAGGGAACTTGGCT
The DNA here is from genome assembly GCA_013397815.1 of Aleadryas rufinucha. Classification (NCBI taxonomy): domain Eukaryota; kingdom Metazoa; phylum Chordata; class Aves; order Passeriformes; genus Aleadryas; species Aleadryas rufinucha. The sequence continues at coordinate 132,068 of VZTH01000058.1, forward strand.
GTTCCTCTGTTGAACAGCCTCATCTCTTTTGGGTTTGTTTTTGCGGTGCTTTTCTTGCAAGGAAGAGGCTACTTAACCTGCTCTCATGTGAGCTTTCCTCCTAGAAGTGGAGCAGGAAATTCGGGTTTTATAGGTCTGAGGTGTTAAATTAACTTGATTTATTACAGACTCAATGGAGGATTTTACTTTGTGGCCTGAGAACCCCCTGCTGTCTGAGAAAACTCAAGTGATGCACATTAACTCTGTCTAAACAGACTGTGGAGGATAATTTAATTTGCTGCAGAATGATTTGCTCCAAGAGGGGTCTTGAACAAGGAAAAGGAGATGTGAAGCTTGCTGTCTGTTATTGGTAAAGACAAGTTATCTGATTGGAAAAGGGATAAAAAATAACTGTATTTAAAAAAAAAAAAAAAAAAAAAGGAAGAATTTCTCAAATGGGAATGATGGATACTTTTTCCAAGAAATGNTTTTGGTAAAGAAAAGGTATCTGATTGGAAAAAGGAAAAAAAAAAACGTGATTAAAAAAAAAAAAAAAAAAAAGGAAGCATTTCTCAAATGGGAATGATGGATACTTTTTCCAAGAAATGGGAACAGCAGATATTACAGGAAAAAAAAAGATGGAGGGAGAAGATGCAGCACTAAAAGCAAGAGCTGAAACAGAGAAAATGCAGTGAACCTGGGAAGAACAGTCTTTTGAAGTTGGTGGCTCTCAGAAGGCTAAGGAAGAATTTCAGGGTCAGATGGGTGTATTTGCATGGTCAGAGTCACAGAGGGAAGTGACTTTGAAAGACTGGGGAGGACTCAAGATCTGCAGCGAGAAATGTGTGACCAAACTGATCAGCAAACTGAGATGAAATTTCAGCAGAGGTAGGTGCACATTACTCAGCACAGGCCTTGCAGACATTGGTCCTGCAAAATATATCATGCTGATGATATTTTCCACTAATGACTGGAAAAAGCAGAGCTGAGAAGATCTGCACAATTCTGAGTCCAAAAAGGAAATCAACATGCCATCACTACATGAGGAGATGGCGTATGTTAGATGGAGAAAGTCACTAGTACAGTTGAAGGTATTTATCTCTCCAGGACACAGCAAAGAAAGCAGATGCTTTTCTGCAGCCTCAGTCAAACACTTAATACTCATGCAGATCCCTTAGCATAGTTTATCCATAGCTCAGTGGACCTGTTATTGCAATGCTCTGCCTTGGCAGGAAATCTGGGATTCATATTTCTCAAAGACTGTTTTGGAGGCTACTGCATGAAGCATTTTTAAATGCACTCTCCAAGCATATATGTGAGAATATGATCTTTTTATCTAAGTAACTACTATGTAATATTCCAATAGCCCATTACATTTTGATTGACAGTAGGGCCAGATCTGAGCTGGATGGGTACCCATAGCTGCAAGAAGCCATTGAGCCATAAAAGGAATGTAGAAGTGCAGTAGGAGCTGTTAGCTCTCCTCTCCTTCATTTCCCCAACAAATCCATGTTTTGACAGGTATCTATGTTTCTGGGGCAAAAAACTCAGTTACAGGGTCTTTTCATGCAGTAACTTTCCATCAAGTGAACCTCCTGCAATTCATCTACACATGATCCCAATCTCATGGGAGAAAAAAAAAAAAAAAAGTAGTTCACCAGACTGGAAAGACGGAGAAAAGCAAAACGTCTCTGGCAGTATGGCTCAGTCTTTACTAATCCTTCAGCTTTGAAACTTCAAAAAAAGATGTAAAACCAGGCTTTTACCCTTAACAGACTGTCAGAATTTCACACAATGATACTCTTGAAAGTAAAGAATTGATGCCCTGGACCTAGACAGGCTTCTCTCACTGCGACTTGGCATAGGCATGGAGTTAAAACTCATTTAGACCAGAAGAGATTAATTCTACTTAATGCTAACTTTGTCCAGACCCCAGTAGTGAGATGTTGGACAGTGTTTGACAAGCTACAGAAGTAGCTGTGAGACCACGTCACAAGGCAGGTTTTGCTTGGTTGGGCTTTTTCTCCTTGCATAACACAATTCAAAGTAAAGCAGAATATTCAAGGAGAGAAAAAAAAAGATAATTCCCCCATCCCTCTTCTCTCCAGTCCAACTTAGGATTTATAAAAATTAATGGACAAAAAATGTCCTTAAAGCCACGATTAAGGTTTTGATACATGAGCTCTCCAGTACATGCCCTACAAGAAGGTTTGGATTAATAAATAAAACCAAACTCAAGGTAACTTGTCCTTTATGCCTGTCTTAGGTTACAATGTAAGATGTAACCAAAAGTATGTATTCTATCACCATCTGTTAAAACCAGGTGGGGCGATGTTCTTTATCTCTCCCATGACACATCCCTGATAACTCCCTCCGGGAGGATATCTTCTGTTAATGGGCCATCCAGCCTCACTGCATGACTCATAAAATTACATCATCTCATAGTGAGATGCTCCACCCAGGGGGAGGAACCAAGTATTTCTACCTGGATATAATCTGAGGTTTGGAACACCACACTCAGCCCTTACCTACTGGATTCTCAGAGGACAAGACCTACATAACACCACCGGACCTTCAGAGGAGGACCAGACCCTTCTACAGGATCTCTGCTTCAACAGAACCACTTCATCTGGACTGCTACCACCACCCTGACTAACAGGGTGTCAGGTTGTATCCTGACTCTGTCAATGTTCTGGTACTATTGCATTTATTTTAATTTTCCTATTAAATTATAATTCTGACTTGTGATCTCCCACTGGTTTGTTTTCAAACTAGTGCAATGCCCTAGTTTAAAAAACAAACAAACAAAGCTAAATGAAAAAAAACATTGCACCTCATATCATTTTTTATACACAATTTTATATGGAAGCATAGGGTCTACTGTGACTCACTTTTAAAACTCTATTAGATTATTTGCCAAATCCAGGTGATGCAGTATAATTCATTTCTAAAAACATCTCCGGGAAAGACACACACAAGCCTTTTGAGGATTCCCTGCCCCCATTTATCATGAGTAGAAACTTGTGAATCACAACAATAAATTCCACCATCCCAGAAAATTATGTTATTCTATACTACTATCACAATTTAATACTTTTCTCATTACCAGGATTCTTCTTTCAGCAGCTATTCCTAACTCCCTTTATTTTCAGTGCAATATAGTTTCACATATAATTCCCCCTTTTCCACATCATCTTGCAATATAGAGCAGCTGACTAGAACCAATCTTATAATTAAAAATTTCCGTGCCAGCACCTGCTGAGATCTGCAACACTTTCTAGTACAGGGAATGGAGAAACAGGGGAAACACAAGACGGGCTGTTGCAAGCAACCTATGTTTTGTATCATCTGAAGCTGTAAGTACATTATTCTTTTCAAGTATGTACACTGCTAAAAATTTTCATGTAGAGAGTCATTAAATTTGTATCCATTTAGACACTCCATTAAGTTTTCAGACCACTCTTTAGGTTTAAGATTTTATCTACCTATAAATTATAAGCAAAACAATAACTGGATGGAACGTGAATTTCTGAATTGTAAAAGATACGTGACTGTAGGGCCAAACATCACGTCAGATACATGAACACTGGACAGGAGCCGATCTTCACAGTGATGTAACAGAAGCATTTTTGTCAGGTGTTGCAACCCTCTGATGGGGCCTCTTTTAGAGAACAAGGTGCCAGGTAGGATCAGATAAATAACACATCTATTCAGCATTTAGGAATTGCATGAAAATCTGACCATATACAGGTTTTTAAAAGGACTCTGATATTTTAAGTTTAGAAAGTCCACAGTTCAAACAACTTACTCTCTAAATGCAAGAAAAGATGCAAAAGAATAAGACTGTAAATCACAAGGAAACAGTAATGTTCAAATACGCAGAAATCTGTTCTGAATGCAATGATTGCAAATTCAGTCCTTTTTCTAGAGAACAATATACCAAACTATGCAAACATAATACTTTGCCTTCTTTATTTCTGTAGGCTCTTAAGCCCTTTGATGGTCTTCCTATATTGTTTTTATATACTTTCCAAGCAGCATTCTTGTTCTGGTTTTGTTTTCCTTTCTTCTTTATTTTTGTACTAACATCTCTGAGAATCCATTTGTTGAATTTGTGGTGCTAAAAACACTGAGGCTGCTTTTAGAATAAAGTCAAACTCCAAACAAATAAAGCAGAATGTGGCATTGGCAGCTTTTTTAGCAGAATTTTTAAAAGCTCTAAAAACTTAAAAAAGAAGGAACCAACCAACTACTTCCTCTTAAACAGCAAGAGTGGAACTTCAGAAGATAGATGGGTCTAAATACTTAACACACTCAATTTTTCCCCCATCTTCTGTTTCCATCACATTTATTTTCTCCCGTTTGAATATATGTTTGACTGCTGAGTAAGGCCCAGGTAGTCAAATACTGTTATTAACTGTCCTTCTAGAAAGAAATATACAAACAGTTTTCAGCTTTTACAAAAAATATATTTTTATAAATAGTAAATATCAGGAAATAGAATAAACAACTAGAAAAATATTTGTTAGTCTTCACCATTAAGTCAAACAGCTATTCTTACCAAGTTCTACTAGAATCATCTCCTCACACTCCCAACTTCAGTGTGGTCAGATAACAAAAAAAAGGCCAGTTTTGGGGATCACTCCCAGGGCTCACTCTTTAGCCTCTAAAACCACCTACTCAATGTAATATTCTCAAAGCACTGCACTCAGTTGATTAAAGGCATGTTTGCTGTGATGTAAACATCACAGCATCACCAAAGTGTCAACATCGTCAAACATTAATTTTGGAATTACTTTAACACCGTCTGACTACACAACAGTTCATCAGGGTATTTGAACTAAAACATCCTTGCTAATTTGTGCATATATACTACAAATTAATGAAGTAATACACTGCAGGATCTGCTGTCCTTTTTTATACCATAAGCATAAACCACACATCGTTTTCCATATGAAGGTAAGCCATTACTCAGTTACACCCAAGATCCAATATCTGTTTTTTGAAAAACTGAAACATCTAAGTCTGTTACAGAAACTAATAAAATAGTCTCATAAAGTTTCTCAAGACAATAATGAATCATAAGCATCAGATTTCTCAAAGCTTTGCTGTGAACAGCATGTGAGACAAACAGGGCCAGACTGATACTTTGACATCAGAGTACAGAACAACAGGGATGACAAGATGGAGCAGCCCTCAGAATGAGCTGGAAGCAGTTACAGCCCCATTAGACACAACAAATTTTCCACTCAGCTCCAGTACCTTGCTGGCCATTAAAATAAAATCAGAGGGACAATCCCAACTCTGGCATTGCTGGAAAGGGGCCCTACAAAGAGCTACTAGAGTGCAACAGACTTAGGTCTATAGCATAGTTTGGGTTGGAAAGGACACTCAAAGGTCATCCAGTCCAACCCCCTGCCCTAAGCAGGGATATCTTCAATAAGTTCAGTTGCCCCCCTACAGCCCTGTCCAACCTGACCTTGAATGTTTCCAGAGATGTGGTATCCACTGCCTTTCCTGGCAACCAATGCCAATGTTTTACCACCCTCATTGTAAAAAACTTCATCCTTATATCTAATCTAAATTTACACTCTTTTAGTTTAAATCATTACCCCTATCTTATCACAACAGGCCCTCCCATCTTTCTCATAAGCCCCCTTCAAGTACTGAAAGGCCACAGTAAGGTCTCCCCAGAGCCTTCTCTTCTCCAGGCTGAATAACCCCATCTCTCAGCCTCATAGGAGAGGGGCTGCATTCCCTTCATCACCCTTGTGGCTCTCCTCAGGATCTGATCCAACAGGTCCCTGTTCTTGTTCTCCTGAGGAACCCAGACCTGGAAGCTGTACCTGCTAGCAACACTGCTTTTGATGTGAACCAGAATACACATGCAGAGGAAAGGAGTGCTCCTCTGTTTACATGGTTTTCCTGTCCCCTGTAAGTTGTCCGATTTTTTCCTATTTTCACATATCTGATGCATATCAATATCTGATATAGCTATACAGATACTAAGGTTCTTTAAATATTGTATGAACAGGTTGATGTTAAAAGAAATTGGAAAAAAAAAAACAATTAGGACGTCTGCTCTGGGAAAGATTGAAATACGAGCTCATCTCTCCATAGGCACCAGCGATTACATGGGACAGAAGGGACATTACACATGCCCTAATTTCAGGGAAATCTTCAGTTTGAGTTGCACCCTGCAAGTCTTCACAGAATCCCATCACTAGACACAGAGCCACAGCACACCAGCTTTCATTAGTTTCATTGCTTGCAAACTACATGTTTATTTTAATAAAACATTAACAACTGAAAACAGAAGCCTGCCTACCAGGTGGGATTTTTTTTGTTTGTTTGGTTTACTTAAGAGCTTTAGATAAAGCCATAATATTAAGAAATAATTTTACCTGTGTTTTAAATCAGACTATCAGCAGTGAAATTACAGATGAGAGAGGTAGCTAAAATGACTGCTGATGCAGAGTGAGATGAGCCTGCCATCCCTACCCAAGCCTGGCACACACTGCTGCCACCTTAATCAAATTCTTCAGGTTATTCTGGATTCTTACATTCAATACTGCAAAAGTGAGTTTCCTGGTTAATGCTATAAAGAAACACTGAATAAATACAAATAGTTTAATCTTTCTCTGCAGTCATATCCTCCCACAGTGGTAAGTGTAATTAGGAAAATGCTACATTGCTTGTCTTGAATAGTGAATGTAGCTGATTGTTAATCATTATATTTACATAGTTTATATGAAAAATATTTAAATTCATGAATGCTCCAACTTTTCTTTGCCATAACATTAATACCTGAACAGCATCTGAATGTATAATAGTGTATTTGTAGCTTATTGATTCTTCTGCAATGTCCTTGAAAGAAAACTGCTAGACAATGAACTTCTGGGTGTAGAGAGCATTTGGGATTAAAAAGGGAGTATTTTCTGGATAAAAGTGACGTATGCATGGAAGGAGAGAGGGGAAAGATACACATCCCAAACTGACATGAGAAAGTGTTCACATAAACAAAGGGTAAATTGTAATATATTAAAAGAAAATTTGGGGAAGTGCCTTTTATAAAATCCTTTTTTTTTTTTGGCAGAAGTAATTGTGAATAATCTTTCATCTGTGTTTAACATCCATGAAATAATGATTTCCACAAAACCACAGCGATAAAAAGGTTTATATGAAGCATGCAATTTCATTTTGCCAAGAATAACTGTCTTGTATTTGTTTTACAGAGAATAGACAAAACAAAAATGCATCACCTATTTTGAGAACAAAAAAAAATAAAAACACTTTTAACAAATAGCTCTTTAGAAATTTGACTAGGAAGCAGTGTATGCTCACTGGCAATACCTCTGATAGGATTTGTAAAATCATAGAATGAATACACAGAGTATTATTAAAACATATTTTAAAACCTGGGCTGAGAGAAAGAGCAGCTGTTATTCCATAAAAAAAAAAGTTTTATAAACCAGAGCACTATTTCCAAAAGCCCTCAACTTATTTTCCAGGTGCTCAGACTAGGCTACGATGGACTGAATTTTCAGAAAGTGAGTATTTACACCTGTAAAGATCTAGTTTCACTTAAAAGTCAAAATATAGAGCACCTCAACTGAAAATACTAGTCTTTTCCTAAATAAAACTGAAAAAAAAAAGTGAGACACAAAGATGATGTTCATATGAATTTATTAGTTTTTCTCTCTTCCTTAACTTTTGTTCTCTTTCTATATTGTCCAACCAAGAGTGAACTTTGTTTTTAAAAGTATCAAATGAAATCATTACTTACATTACCCTATTACACATCTTCACACGTAGTCCATGTAAATACAAGCCAGTGCCCATTTGATTTGTGCATTCAAATTTGGACATGTTCTAAGCATTCTTATACATACAGTTTTCCAGCCAAATACATGTATAATTGAAAGCAAGAGTGTCCACTTGTAATACAGTCTTAAGAAATGTTTCATACAGGTACACTGCAACGTCATGAACAAAAGATGGAAATAACCTTAGCGTAGGCTACAGGTCCCTGTAGGCATAACTATTTGCAGTTTTCTGTCGCTCTTAATCTGTATTTAGCCCATATTCCAAAAAGGATTATCATTAATCTATGATGTACTTTATACACATTTACTTGCTAAATACATTAAATGCAGCATTTCATGACCAAGGTATCAATGAAGATTTATTTCTTGATAAGAAGTAGAATAGTGGTAATGCTTAGGGAGTGATTAGATTATTAGTAAGGCATTTAAAACGCACAAGTGCAGTGAGTGAACTGACCCCTTGAAGGATTTAAAAGCTAATTTTTCAATACTTTCAGTACTTACACAGTGAGATCACTAGAACTAAAATAGAAGATCTGAAACCATTTCAACATATAGACATGTTGTGCCATAATATTTCCTAGAAGAGCACATGACAATCCAGTGTCTCAAGCAAAATCAATTACTTTTTAGTTCAAGATCCTCAGTCAGTGAAACAGGATATTATTTTGTGTCCTGAACAATATCTTGTTCCAGTTTCTAAGGAAACCAGCAGCAAAAATTAAGTTTACAGTGCTGCATCCTCCAGAAACTGAATACAACGCTACTCTCTAGGGTATTATTACCAAGTGCTATTTGCATTTAAATTTCTATAACCCTTAAGCAACTGGATTGTTTGTTTATATGCACAGTTATGATCTAACAGGTGTTTAGGTGTTTTTCTTCACCTCTCTGTGTCGGTTAACAACCTATTGGCATTTAATGACTTAAAAAGCTAGATTTCAAATCAGGAACACCATTTGGGAACTTTCATTTTAGAAATTTCTTTTTGCCACCCTCAGTGGGATGTCTGTCTGAGACTCAGTATGAGCTTCATTAATGGATATCACTCATTTGGCTTCACACATGGGAAGAACCAGGCAAAGTCGTGCTGCTCTGTGCTACAAACAGCCAGAGTCTAGAGGAACGGTGTATTTGTTTAGCACAGAAATTTTTGGGAACTGGCCATGGGGAACTGGGTTACATGTTCCTAGGGGAAGTCAAGGAAAACTCCAGATTTTTTTTTGACAGACAATTGCTTCTTTTTCAGAAAAGCCCAAGAAATATTCTGATGAGTTACTGATGCTTTTATAGTTGAAAATTCTCCAGACAAACTACTTAGCTGACCAGAGATGACACAGCCCTGACATCAAGTTTCTGTCTTCAGAATATACAGAATTGTTATGAAATCTGTTCACAGAGGATGCCACAAAAAAGATTAAGGGGTTGTATTTTCCTGCCAAAATCAACATCAATTTTTCATCTAGTGGAAAATCCCCTTCCTTTCTATTGAGTTGTAAGGCTTTTAAATTTTAATTTTGCAATTATTTTTTCCCAAGAAAAAGTCTTCTATAAACTTCTACAAGCTCTATATTTATTCTGCCTTTAGTGATAGAACTTAGTGAACAGCATAAAAAAGGGCTTTTCTAAACAAATCACTTTTATGACTAAGCAATCACTTATCTAAAGAAACAGAGATTATGAATATAAGAAACATTACATTTACAGTCAGTTATACTTGAGTAAAATGAGCAATAAATAATAATAATTTAAAAAATGTTGAAACCACCAAAATATTTTAAAAAATATTTTAAATATTTAAATGAACACTTTTTAAAAAAAAGTTAAAATTATGCTTCAAGGTCATAAATGCACATTTCTCATTGCTTGGATGCAATACATCTTTAGTTAATTACATAATGCGTACTGTTATGCATTTATTTGATGTTATAGCCTCTTTTTACTGTAAATAATTAGCATAGGATTACTTTCAAGCTGGATTACTATAAGATGATTGTGGAGTTCATTAGGCAGTGCTGTTGATTTTATACATTTACTTAACAATAAAGTAAATCTTTATTATAGTCTCACCCCAAGCAGCACTGAGCATCTCTTAAGACACAATGAGACCTTAAATCAGCCAGTCATCTAAAGAAAACTTGCGGCTTTGTATGTCATAAGATCCATTTTCAGCTAGAAGTGAAAGGCCACATATTGTACTAAATCATTCTTTGACTTTAATGAGCATCTCTCACACTCAAGTCAAAGGTTGTGTATTGAGGATGATGATTGACTACTCTACTCTGAAAGTAGAGCAAATGTTGATTCCTTTGCCTACCAAGTGAGAAGCAAAGGCAGAAGCAAAGGCACACCTTGACAACATTACACGTGTTGGGCACAGATTCCCAAGGCTGCCTCCAGCACTGAGCCCCAGCACGGCCAGGCTGCCTCTGCAACCCCACCACTTCAGCCATCCACAGCAGCAGACACAGAGAGAGCTTTGACACCACTGGAGATAAGATTGCTCGAAAGGAAACACTATTACAAGGAGAGGATAACTCAAAAAAAAAGAAAGGGAAGGCCGTGGATAGAGATGGGAACAAGACTAACCAGGATTTTAAAAATAAGTCTGTCTTAAACAGACATGAAATGAAACCTCTGAGTAATCAGCCTTATTTCTGTGTCACAGCTGAGCCATCTATAGGAAATATTGTATCACTAGTATTTAAACAAATAGTAAGGAAGGGAAGAACAGGAATCTTCATTGCAGAATGAAGAGGCTTTTTGGTTTTTTATTTCTCAGTTCTTTTTTATATCTTCTCCTTTAATTTTGGTAGCTGTTATGGGATAAGCCCTGCTCCTATGGCAGGGATATCACCAAAATGCAAAACACTCCAGCTACCACATTCCTGTAAAGTCTCCTTGTGGGGCTCCTTACAAATGCCTGGCTATTTCACATACTCATGTTAGAGCAAAATGCAAGCTCAGAAATACAAACGAAAATTGTTAAAAAGGTCATTAAGGTACTCCCCAAGAAGGAGATAATAATTCATGAGAATTGATGCAATCCTTTCAATGAATAAGCTCTTGACAAAGACTGAATTAACTTAGAGGGACTGTGTTGAAGCCTGCATCCTGTTAAGAGAATACGAGTGGAAAATGTTTCATACATATTTTGCATCCATTTTTCCACTGTCTATTTGGGCTGGAGGAGTGAGATAACTCACAGCCTATTGTTCTGGCAAGCCACAAGGGTAAAGAGAGAAGGGAATTGTTAACAAGCTAATATTAGTCCAGTAACATGACTCGATCATTTCATTTCTATCTGTTGGAGGGATGTCACAAATTCTCATGCAGGAAATTTGCCTTCCTTTTGCCACAAGGATGAGCCACAACCTGCAATACCAGTCCTTTGCTGGAAGGAATAGTAGAGGAGCTTCACTGCTGTGTTATTATCTGGGATCTATTATGTTTTACATTTTTCAAAAATCTTTAAGCTAGATCTTTGACATTCAACTGCCTGTAAAGACATACGCCACCCGATGAGAAGCTTTGATGTGCATTTTGAGGATTAAATAATCTAGATGGAAGGCAATGTGTTTCCAGCCAAGAAGAAAACTATGGAGGAAATTTTGCCTCCTGCTGTTTAGCACTGCTGGCAGTCAATACCTTTTAGCCTACCCTCTAAATTTGATTTCATACATATTTACAGACTATTTTTCCTCTTACTACTAATTCTTTTGAGACCAAATTAAGAACAAAGATAGCAGGAACAGGCTTCATCAAATAAAAATGTAAATATGCTGCATCTCATTTTTGGATGAAGAGAGTTTATTTAAATATTTTCTCCAATGGAATATCTTTGCAGTATCATTATTGCTTGCAACTGGAAAAGTAATAGCCTTACAAGTCAGAGTAACCCATTGAGGCTTAAGCAAATTTATGCATTTAAATAATGGCATTTACTTAAGAAACCTAGAATTTTCTGCACTTCCAGACAAGGAAAGAAGGGTAATGATAAAACAAATAGATACTAAAGAAAAGATAATCTTTCTTCCTGTATCCAACATACATTGTCTCATAACTCAATAGTTTTAACTATGAAGGAAAAACTGAAGTAATCACAAATTCACACTTTTTTCACATTTTTGAAAGCAACTGAAAAATCTGAAGTTGAAACTGAAAATTGTGGCGCTTCTACAAAGTGAAATTAATCCCTAACATATTTCCAATTTTCTTTTCTTTAAAGCAGGTTTAAAAGCCATAATTCGTTTGGGTTTTTTTTTTTCAATTAGCAGCCTACCCTTTCTGTCTGACTTCACAGGAAAACAGGCAAATATGGTAAGTGCAGGTTACTATCTTGATGAAGTAAATGAAGTTACAGCAGTGATTTTGGTGGAATCATTTTACCAGAGAGGTTTGATCTCTTTTATTTCCCAGTTTAATTTCAATGAGAAAAATTATTACATTTTGTCTGACTGAATGTGCTGATACTTTTTTCCCCTCAGTTATTACCTCTACCCACAGCCCAAGTAGTCTAAAAGAATTCTGAAAAGTCATTAGCAATAATTATTGCTATAAACAAAAGAAGGCTTACATTCCATCATCATCCTCATTTTTCAAAAGATATAAGACAGAGGTTTGTCTCTAATGACAGACTTCACTCAAGGTCAGTACAAAAACTAAACTTATATACAAAGCAAGAAAAGAGTAACCAGGCATGTTTTTCACATGTTCATCTGGCATGACATTCATCTTATATAATTTTAACCTCTAGATTTTTCTCGATTTTAAGGTTCTTCCATCACATTGTACTCCCAAAAAAAACCAGAGAAGGTACCATAGGGGTGTTGCATGACCAAAGTAGCTCAGGAACTTGCGATTCTAGCTTTAGAACAATCTTAATACCTTACAGCATCAGCTGCTTCCCACATATCCTATCATGCATTTTCTACATATGCTGTACTTAAAGAGAAATAGTCAGAGCGGGCTTAGTAAGGCTTTAAACATCATTTGTGTGCTGTAAGATGGTGTCTGCAGGCCAGTCTCTGATTTGGATCAGACACCTGGGGATGTTCTGGCAACCAGCTTGGCCAGAGAAACACTCACTCTTTCTGAAGAAGGTGGTGTCCAGAGTGCCATGAAGATGTGTAGGAGAAATGAAAGGTTGCAGCAAGAAGCCCGCTGGATTTTCTGGGTTGCACCAAACTTTAGCTTTCTCTGCACTCCCTAGCTTCTAAGGAGAGCGTGCAAACCAAACTCACTGAGCAAAGATGTCAGTACCTACGTGAGAATATGTGTATTATCCTTGCCTGCAGGTATTTCTTCACAGAAGAATATATTAGGGCCTGCTACCTTGTATCATTTTTTTTTTGAGAAACTGAATCACAGTTCTGCTACTTCTAAAGTGTCAGATGTTCACAAGCACAATATTAAACTGATATGTGTTTTTTATATAGCATATAGATATCTTTTGTTGATGTCTCATGATATTTCTATATAGGGCAAGATAAAATCTACTTGAAAGAAGAGCAAACATGTTAACTGTTTTTCTCAAGAAAATTCATGGAGAGAGGAAGGAGAGATTAATCTCTTTGTAAATGCTGGCAACATTTCAGAAATGTATCTACAAAGAATTGTGACAAGTTTAACACTGACATTATGTAGAATAGTGAGGAGACTAAACACAAACCTAAAAAGCCAAACTTCCCCATTAAGTGCCTGTCTACATCAATCAGTAAACAGTGTGATGTTTAAACACAACGCCCTAAGCAGGTAGGCATGTTCATTATCTGCAGGCCTGTTCCTGTGACTCTGTAGTAGGAGTCCCTAATATTCTTAGTTGACGTTTGTCCGCTATGATTTCACTTAATTTCTCTGTTTCTTCAGGAAAAAAAAAACTGCTACTCAGTCTGTGACTGCTGTAGTTGCTGTTTGCCCCTACAGCTTGCAGGCCAATGGGAAATGGGCCCTGGGAATGTGTCCCGGGCTTGGCTTCATTGGCAACTCTGATATACATACAAACAGCTTGGAATTTCTGTATCTGCCAGACTCCAGATGCACAAAAATATTAACTGTTCACAAATCTTCAGGAAATTTTAAAATTTTTCTGATGTCCTGGAGACTAGGAACACAGATTCTGAAGGTTTTGGTGTGATGAGAATAGTAATAATGAGCTAAATCTACAAAAGGAAAAAAATATTATATTCAGATAGTGGAAAAAAAAGGGTGAATAGAAAGATCTAAGATTGAGGTCTAAAAGAAAGTATTTCATGTGAAATACTTTTCTTTAAAGGCCTGGTTGTGATTTTTGCAGGTAAAATATATTCAATGCCAGCAAGTATTTTCTTAGAAGGATATTATATAATTTGTGAGAATTAAAAAACCCACATACTTTTTCTCATCCTCAAGATTATATTCAAGAGAGATGTTTAACAAATTCTCCTTTAAGGACTGTATGCATCAGAATTATACATATGAATGTTTTCACAATCTCAGAGGCTTCACCACTGTAATTAAAGGTGAATTTTTCACTTTTATTTTGTTATTCTTGTCTCCTGGGCCTGCTTTATAACTTTTGTTATACAATTATATTCATTTATTTCTTTGTACCATGTTGTATGTTATTTCAAAAGTAACATCTAGGGTGTCCTTGCTTTAAAATGTAGATTTAGCCTCTCTGGATGAAACTTGGTAGAACATCTGTGTTTGAAAGTATGAAAAATTACACATTTTCTGAGAGAACCAGGCTGAGTGCTCACATTATACTGTCTCTAAGAGAAAATTAAAGTGCTGCTGATAGCTGAGGGACTGGACGGCTCAAGGGAATCGTACTGTGACATAGTCTTTCATCTGATGAAAACCAGCATGAATTTAAGCCCATGCTGATAATGACCAAAAGTCATTATCATTTGTTCAGTAATTTATTTAAAATGAGTTAGGGGTCTGGCTCTCGTCTTGGTGGCAAAGAGTCCAAATTAGAACTGAGCAAATAATGAAGAAATGTCTCTGCAAAATGATTTCATATCTTTAAATTAGTATGCTTAAAACTTCTTTCTGTTTATCACTTTCTTAATATTTTAACAAACAAGTCTAGGAGGATGGATGTTTGTGAATTTAAAAGATGTATCTGCAAATTCTCATGGAAAGCAAATTCTGAATTTATGAAGACAAGTGTTTGCACTGGAAAAAAATCTATTTTTCAGGATTCTGCTTATTCAACTAAATATACTAAAATACATGCTTTGTGCGTGGTCAAAACTAACAAGCATCTTCTATATTGTGAACCAGATACTAACAAATGAAGTGCTTGTAAGAAAGCTATAGAATCACAGGTATTTACAAAAAAAGACACCAAAGAAAACCATCCTAAAAGTTAAATAGAGTTAAGCAGAAAACCCATGATGTCTTATTAACTTAATGTTTGGGATAAACTGAGACCTGCTTGAAGTAGGAATAGAGAATTTAATTATCTGCAGAACTGAAAAAAGACTGTGTATGAAGTCTTTCTCACAGTGTGGCCAGAGGATTAAAATAAAATTAAAATTAATAGAGTGGTGTACAAGAGACAACAAAATCTAGCAGAAGCACTTACTGGGTGCACATTCCCCCCAGAAAAGGCTGTATGAATAAATATGGATGTCCTGTAAAAGTACCTCCAGTGAAGGTATCTAGTGTGAAGGTGTACACTAGTACAAAGTATAAGCATTGGACAGTCTTTCAGTAAAAGGCTGACCTAAAGAAACACAAACAAACAAAAACACAAACAAAAACTGCAAAGCTACAAAACTCTCAGCAGAACTATTAGGAAGCAGGACTATATTACATTTAACATATGCCTGTGTAATTTCTAAGCATCTCCATCATATACAGGTGTTTCTGTGACTGAATAGGACTGAAGGCTGAAGACAGCGCTGCATGTAGGCAATTTATTCCTCTAGTGGGATACTCTTTGAAAGCAAGATTTGAATGTATATTGGGATCTGGTAAGCAGCAGTATTGATAAGAGTCACCGAATCACTAAAGTGGACAGAGAACTCTGAACATCATCTTGTCCAACCCTGCTGCTCAGAGCAGGTTGCTCAGGGCTATCCCCATTCAAGTTTCAAACACTTTCAAGGATGGAGACTCCTATTACCTCTCTGGGCAACCTGCTCAGATGTTTGATCAACCTCACAGTAAGAAAGGTTTTTCTTGCATTTGCATGGAGTTTCCTGTATTTCAATTTGTGCCCATTGCTTCTTCATTTTCACTAGACACCATTGAGAAGAGACTGAGTAGGGGGGAAGGATCATCTCCCTTGCAATGCAGCCAGGAGGTTGTTATCCTTCTTTGCCACAAGAGCATGTTGATGGCTAATGGTCAGCTTGGTGCCTTTGCTACAGAGCTCCTTGCCAGCGAGTCAGACCCAGCCTATATTAAGTCCTGTCATGGACTAATTATTAATTCATTCCCAGTTTCAGGGCCTTACATTTACCTTTTCTTAAATTTTGTGCAGTTTCTGTTTGTCCATTTCCCAGGCTGTCAAGGTCCCTCTAAATGACACAACCTCCTGCGGTATCAGCTCCTCCTCTCACTTTCATATTGTCTGCAGCACAATTTTGGATTCTCTGCAACAGATTTCCAAAAGAATGTAATCAAACTATTGTGAAACTAAAGAAAATGAAGAATCGGCCTCTGAAAGCTGAAGGACTTTTGCTGCAAACAGGAAACAAGGAGAATTTTGTGGTATAACTACAGAGCTGAGCTGATGGCTTTTCATGGGTAAACATATGAAACAGACCCAAATTCCACTTTTTTTTTATTAACAAAGATATTATGACTTATGGACTCAGCCTTTAAAGGCAGACAAGAAAAAGTTGAAAAGACAACAAACAACAGTGTTTTGTTTCTCGGTGCTCTACACTCTTGGCTGGGGTTCCTGCTTCCATGGGAACAGCAGGACTCTGTGCCACACCAAATACATTCCAGTTGTGGCAAAACCATAGGTAAAGAGAAGCACTTCCAACAATTATATTTCTGTATGACTAGCAATATGGTGCAAACCCCACAAAGGTCTCCTCACTGAGAAACACCATAATCAACTGGAATAAACAGCATTACTCCTGATTTACATCAGCAAGTCTGAGAGAAGAAAAACATGTGGAAGAGTTCACCATGAGAGGGGCCATAGGCTTATTTCTGTTGTTGCTACACAGAATGTCAGCAACAACAATCTGTAGGCTGCACTGTTCACTATGTTCATCCTCATGTCAATGGGGAAAAATGATGCTTAAGGCAGAACAATTACACCACAACTAGCCTTAAGGTAAAATGACATCATAAATAAACAGTGCAAGAAATCGTAATAATGACAGCAATGAAAATAGATATAAAAACCAAAAACAAAGTAGAACTGTCACAAAATAATATATCTTCAAACTTCTAAAACTAGCTAGGACATTTAAAGATCCATTTAGAATAATAAAGAGAAAAATGGCAAATGAAAATCTATTATAATACATGAAATTGTCCTTTTAACCTTTATTTAAATTAGCAAAAGTTGCATGTTCATGCCCAATGGCAAAATATAGTCCTTTTCTAGCAAAACATGGACGTTTGGTATTAATACAGAGCATGTAATATTAAAAAAGTCATCTATTATAAAATCTAAGTCATGACTATACTGCCAAGTATTGAGCTTAGCAAAGAAATATTAATTCTAGTTAAATTGGTCCAAAGCCCAGTAAAAATATTCAATGAAAATTTGGGTCAATTGTCCATTTGCAGACCAGTAGCTACAATAAAGGAGACAGTCTTCACTTGTTGAAAGTAATATCCCCGTAAGTTCAGAGCACAAGCATCTTCTAACAGTAAACCAAACGAGCTCTCAATATAAAATATGTCTTCCTTCTCTGAAAATCTGTATAGCAAATACAGCCCTAGGGAACTTTTAACAAAATGTTATAAAACTGAAAACTGACATTAATAGGAAGTACTGATATATCTTTAGTGACAATGAGTTCAATTCTCCTGCCACCGCATAACGGAAACACCAATTGGCTCCAATTTGCTTCGATTGGATTTGCTCCGATCAGTGACAGAAGAATGGGGTCCAGTCCTGCTGAGACATCATTATGACAGACAGATTTAGCAGAAAGTATTGGCTGAAGCTGAAATATGTGACTCCTTAACACCACTCAGGCTTTGGTTGAAATCCTTGGGGGTGGATAGGATGCAGTACAAGTGGTCAATGCACTCCTTAGGGTCAATGACTATAGTTCATACAATGAGCTCCATCAGTGAAGTAAAGCATGAGGCGTTTCTACCTTCTCACTGTATATACCAATCTCAATTCTCCCTCCATGCAAATTTACCCTGGCCTTTTGTTCTAAAAAAATCCTCTAGCATCTCCCTAGTTCTTAATTTTCACTGTGCCTTTCGCATGTCTTTCTTTTCTGTCTGCCTAAATACACTTCATTTTCTCTCACATCTTTGCCTCACATCTTAGCCTCTTTCTTCCTTCACCAGTCCCCATCAGATCTCCTTTGCTTTCTGCACAGCAGAGGGGCCGGGTGGGAGAGTTCTCCTGGAACATCTGCCCAAAGCAGCACAAAGTTCACACTCTGCCAAAAGAACCTGTCCATTCTATTATTTCATCTTTTCTACAGCATGCTTGCATTTTGAAGGGAATGAGGAGGTACTGCAGTCCTTCTAGTGAAAGCTAGCAAGGGAAATGCAATCTGTATATTTTTCTGCAAAAAAAGATTTTCTGGCCAAGAACAGACATATGCACGAAGAGAAGGTGCAAGAAGGAATTTACACTATGCTAGAAATATGTGATGAATTTTATACTGAATCAAACTTAATGTTACAATTGATTTTTTTTCTTCAAGTCAGGATTGAAAGCCTATTATAATACTACTTATCAATAGAGAACGTTAATTCATACTTTGAATTAAGGGTCTAAAATGGGGATTTAATTTAGATTTACTAAGATGGCAATTGCATGTTAATTAAATAGCAATTGATTATTCAAATATTTTACTGAGGTTTAACAGCTCTACTACATAAGAAAATTTGCTAAATTAATGTCCAAATTGTATTTTTAGATGCACTGCAGTGAATTCAGTGGGGTTGCACTGATGCAAATAAAAACAAAATTGTTGTTTTCTCTTGAGTTAGTAACTCACTGAGTCTAAACCAAGTGGTTAACTACAGCTATTTAGGATAGTTAAATTGTTAAAGAACATTATGATGTCATACATTTTGAAACTGTAAGTGTTCAGTACCATTTATTAATTGCCAAGATAGCCTTTAATTCAGAAAGATATCAAAGACTGTTGATAGTTCTGTACATAAGTCTGGCACCAGACATATAAAGTATAAATCCATGCTATTATAGCTGTAATACACTTTGGGCAACAACAGTGTGGGAGTGTGACCTGGGAAGTCATACCTAGAGGACTGAACTGGACTCAATCATCCATTAGCAAAGCATGGAGAAGTAAGAACTCCTGCTGTTCCATGGTGTCCAGGCACACACGCACTAAGCAGGTGCTGTGATGAAACTTTTTTCATTTGATGCTGAAAGCTGGGCTCAGCATGTGCATGAGCATAGCCTGGGTTTTCCCTCTGCAGATGAGGCAGTTCAAAGGGGATGCCATAATTTGCTAGAAGAATATTCATTACCAATTAACATAATCAATGGAGATCTACTCCATTTAGAAGGGCAAGATAAGCCATTATAGTTGCATTAGTAGTGCCCTGTCACAATCTAATCCTGTACGGGTAGATGTTTTCTCTGTATTTTTCCACCACTCTTTAAGAGGTTGGCACCTTCAAGGAGGGAAAAAAAAATCCTTTTGAAAGTCTTAACTGGCTGCATAGTGAGAGCATAACTGTGATCTTTATCACTTTTATACGGTCTTAGATTCTCACCCAGTTCTTCCCCCTTAAGATAGTTCTTCTCTTCAGCAACATAATGTACTAATTTTTCCAGTGGGCATAGGAAGAATTCCCCTTCTCATGAAGATTCCTTGGACATGTTTTTAAAGTGTAATTGTATCTACTGACATTCAGCTTTCAATTCCTGATTTCAATGTTTTATCAGCCCTCTTCATCCCCTGTTTTATATGCTGCCTTTCAGCAGTTCCAATTCTTCCTGGTCTAGAGAGCACCAGCACAAATTTCAGCAATACTGCTCATCACCATTTTTGCTTTCCATCTCATAAACCAGAAATATAATCTTTGGACCTATCCCAAGTCCTGCAATATCAGATAAATCACCATTTTATTTGTTGCAAGGACTTCTATTTCTTATTTGTGTGAAAAATGCAGTTATCAGAATAAGGTCTTTGACAGTTAGATACACTAATTTTTTTCTCTCCTACACACTCACATAAAGTTCATGGATTGCAGAGGCAGAGTAATTCTCTGTTTGCCATCTTCCCTCCCATCTAGTAGAAACTCCCATTACTGGGGGGAGAGGGAAAGCTAAATGCCACTGTCACACCCAAGCCAAAGCTGCATTTTAAGTCAATATCCCCTATTTCATCAAATGCTGTATGCGTGAGACAGGCATACCTTTATCCTGTCAATTTCATGGAAAAGTGCCCATGTCCAAGGAACTCAAAACCTTCCTGCCAGCATCAGCCTCTGCCTCAATTTTTATTCACAGCTGAGCTGGCTGACAAAAGAATCTCGTGGTGTCTCCCCAGGGCCGGAGGACTCATTCAGGGTCACACCAAACGCTGCCACCAGGCATGCCCAGTCTCTGGTACCTGGGGGGGGGTGGGGCGGGGTCTTCAGGATTTCCTCACTTACCAGGTCTAACTCATATTCCTCCTCTTTTCAATGCTATTCCAAGGCAGATCCTGCCTGAAACATGACCTGCTTCCTTCTTTTTTAATCCTCCAACTGAACCTACTAGTGAAAGTGTTCTGCAATGTAAGTTCATGCTCTTAGAATAAATATTACTTTGTAGCCAGTGGCTAATATTCCTAAAGAAAAGTAGCAAAATTTAGCCATTATTTTCTTAAAGTGAATTATTCGAGAACCGCAGTAAATAAAACATATATTTTTCTGCTTCTTATGAATTTCTTGTGTATTATCACCTAGAAAAAAGGGATTAAATTACTTACTCTCCATACAAGTACTTAATTTACCTTTCTGGAGTGGGGGCAAGGGGACAGCTCAAGTACAGCTGTACAGTGTTATGTTGTGATTTTCATTTCTAGTTCTACCTACTGGACACATGCTTTTTGGTCTTCCTAAGAAATACAAACATTCAAAATACAAACCAAATACAAGCTGATGTTGCTTTTATGCCTATTTCCCATTCCTCTGCATTCACTTGCGTGACTGATTTGTGTGTGAAATGGTTTCCAAGTTTTCAAGCAAAAAGCAGTTAAGAAACAAAATATTTATACTCTTCTAACTTGCACTTCCTGTCTAGCTAGATCCAATACAGATGCAAAGTCACTGGTCTGCAAGAGCTTTCCACAGATCTATAATAAAATAATTAAATTAGTGAGTTGTGTTTAGATCAGAGATTCTTGGCTGCCAGCTCCTAAGAACTTGGGGAATTCTGAACCACAGAAGGATCATTTGGAGTCCATTTGGCAGAAACGTCAGAAACTTGCTGCTCCTGGGAACATCCTTTTCCAATAACATTTATAGCTCTAGATGGAAGTGAAAAGCACCATATGTTAAGAGTTTCCTGCAAAGCTTCCTGGTAAGAGAGGAAATAAATTCAACTTGTCACATCTGCTTGTGGACCAGTCAAGTAGGATTTTATCACAGCTTTAAGTGGTTTACAAAACTGTCCTGTTATCGACTGAAGGGAGCTTTACTTCTCAAGGCTTTTTTTCAATATGCATGTTTATATAATCTCAATCAAATTAATTTTTTATTTGTCAGTGGAATTCAGTAACATGTATTATTATTTATCTCCAAACAGCAAAGATTACTCAATTATTCAGCTAAAAGCAACAGTTCAGTTGGAAGCCAATTTGCATGGTTCAGCTGAATAAAACTAAGCAGTCCCATTCTGCCCTTCGTTCTTCTAACCCCAGCTCTATATATTGTATCAAATTTTCCATTATGAAATACATTTAATTAGACAAAAGTCAAGTTTCTAACCTCTTCAGAGATCTTAGGTCTTAAGCACTGTAAATGCAATGCAAACAGCTGGCTTCAAATTCCCAGGGAGTCAAGGGTCCCAAAGAAAATATTATGAACCATTACATCTTGTCTCTGTGGTTGCTCAAGAAATCATTACTCCCCTTACAGAAAACAGCAATTTGTTATGTAAAGTGCAAAGACAGCACAAGATGAGGCAACAATATTCTGTGGCAGGAATTTTTGCAAAATTCACAGCTCTATGAAATTAGGCATAGGAAAGCTCCACAAGTACGCACGCGCTTTTTGGCATCTTGTCCTGTTCTCATTGAAGTCAGTGGGAATTTTGCCACTGACTAAACAAAGAGGAGGATTGGGCCCAAACTATGCAGCTACTTGCCAAAATAATCAAGTTACAGGAAATTGCTCCCCAAAAGGTAGATGTGTTTCAAAATTCCAGATGCCTACTTGGAGCTGATCTAATTTACACAGACCGGGCCATATACCGTTCCCTGCCTCTGCACACAGTTCCCTTTGATGTTAATGGGAATCTGATGCTGCTTCAGGGCAGTGCAGAACACGTCTCTTGGAGCCCATTCCTTCCACTCTATCACTAAAGAGTGAGCAAAAAGAGAGTGGAAGTAACACATCACATTACATCCAATATTCATGCAATTATTGAAGAACACTGTATGCATTACATTTGCAAACTGTCCATAATAATTTAATTTTCTCTCCTCAATTTATAGTATGTTAATTAGGCATGAAATTAAATGCTTTTTAACATACAACTGATTATGCTATAATGTATCCAACAAAGATTGATTACTGAATAATAAATTTTCATTTGCATAAATATTTATATAATTTATTTTTAAAAATTCCATAATGCATAAACAGATAACATGGGAAAACAAGTTCTGTGACAGAAATTGTACTTTGCCTTTTAGAGACCTTTTTCCTTGAGACTTGTGAAGACTTCCTCATATATTGGGGAATCAAACTGTACTCCACACCATAAGGAACACTGCAGCCCTTCTTTACATGTTATCAGAACTTCATAATAATATAACTTCTTATTCTTAATGCACACCAAAACCCAGAAAACTTGCCAGAAGAGGAGAAAAATACACTTTAATTACAATGCAATGCATATTAGCTTTACCCAATATGGAATTTTCATTAAAAACTGATCTTGCATTTGGGATCCGTCCTTGCCCTTGCTCATATCAATGGCAAAACCTCTTCTTTCTGGCCTGCTATCTATTATTAGCATATCTGACACTCAAAAAATTTTACTGCAATTATTTCAGTCTAGGTTTCTCTGTGACAAAATTACAGTTGTACTCATTACTTTACCAGGGAGTTAACAGCTGATTGTTTTTGTTTACAAGACACCCAGGATAACTTTCAAACATGAGCAGAAATCTAAAGAAACTCCATTAACAGAGGTCCCGAGAACTTGTTCAACAGATCTCCCAGCAGTTCTGGCCCACTCACTCTGCCTGCCTGATAGCAAGTCAGGTTTTTTATGGACTACGTGTCCTTGAGGAATTTTCCACCAGCAACAGCTCAGATACCTTCTCACTCCTCCACAAAGGGCCTGCACCAAAGCCGACTGAAGCAAATGGAAAGACTCCCCAGGACCTCACAAGCTTTGGATCATGTTCACGTTTTGCACAATCTTCTCATAAACCAAAGATCATTTACAGGCAAGTCCCAATGCTCGACTCTGTTCTGCCCACACTGAGTGGGAAGGGAGACTCCAAACTGATTTCAGTGGGAAAAAAAAAGACAAACTTCATGTAACTGGATAAGTGCCTCTACCTTGGCTAACTTTGTTTATGCTTCTTATTGGCCTATTTAGAAGTGCCAAAGGTATTTAAAAACCCACACCATTATTTAAAAAATGCAAGTAAAACAATGGAGTTAGATTTTTTTGGACATACTGAGTTGCTTCTTACAAGCCAGGAGCAAGAAAGAATTTGGAATAAATCACACTGGCTAGAGCACAGAATCCTGTTGTAAAAAAAGCCCCGGATTTAAATGCCTGATTTAGGATGATCAATTAAAAATAATTTTCAGTTATTCAAAAAGGAAAAAGTTTAATGAGAAAACTGTTATGAGAAAAGAAAACTGCATCTGGGTTTTTTTCTTCACCTGCTTAAAAGTCACCAACTAGCCAGCAGAAAATGCCAAGGAGACATATTCCACACAGGGAACAAGACTGAAATAGAGCCCAGCTTTGGTTCACTGCTGCAAGCTGCTGTGCACCTCTTGAGAAACACTCAGCTCTATACAGAAATCAGTGGGAGTTTTAGTAACTCAGACTGTTACAGCATCAAATTTTTGGATATTAATGTGGATTATGTTTAAAAAGTCTGTTTTCTTGCCCAGAAATCCTGTGATGAATTTGCTCTTCAGTAAGTTTTCAGGAAGCACTCATCATTAGTGGAAGGATGTGGTATAGTATAAGCTTTTTTGAAAAGTTTTGAGATTATAGTTCTCCTGGCTGCTGCAACCATACATCTGAGAAAAGAGGTGGGAGTCCCTGCACAGCTGAGAGCTCTTGGGACAGCAGAGCCTGATGGGCTGCCCAAGAGCTCCTCCTGGCCTCCTCACAGGGACTGCGCAGAAAATGCCATAAAACTGAGCCTTCCAAGCAGTTTCTGCAGAGGCACATTTTTTTTCCTTCTCTCTTCTCTCTTCTACTTCTTTCCACTTCTCTTTCTCATTCTCAATTACCTTCTTCTTTCTGTTTTCAAGGTACCATGTAAGAGTATTGTGTTTTAAGAAGTGATGCTCTTTTTGTGAGTATTCCATCACAAGTGGAGAGCACCAGACTATCCATGTCTGCTAATCCACAGTCCATCTCTTAATATTGTTGTTCTGTGCTTGGCACGAGCTTCGAACTCCATTTCTTATAAATGCACAGAACTCTGCAAGCTGCAATCCCTCAGTACAAACTGCTAATGCTACTCAATACCCTGAATTCTTAGAGACTTCTTCCATGATCTCAAAATGCTTAGAGATATCAATATTTCTTCTGCACACAGAAAACCTGGGGCACAAGTACATGAAATGACTTAGAGTTTACACCCAGTCTACAAAGCTACACACTGGTCACATAGCTGACCGACTGGATCTTCTAATATTCCTAAAATAACTAAATAAAACTTTACTTCCTTACAAAATTTGACTAACCAACTCATTCTTTTTAATTCTCTCTAAAATTGCTGTATATCTTCATTTTAAAGATTTTTTTTGAACTCTTGAAAGCTGTTCTCACTGCACTCCCTCCTCCACCCCACCATTTGATCCAGCTGTGCTCCAGCTGGGTACAAGAAGGGCATTGTGCTGCCCTCCATGCCTCAGCTGCTGTGCTCTACAGTCGTGCTCTTCTGCATCCACTTTTTACTGACATACTTCTTATATGCAGCACACTGTGAAAGGGATACAGGATGTTATATGAGGTGTACTGAAATGCTTTATTATTAAATATTTTAAATTAATCATGTGTGATAGTTAATTATTCATTCAAACAAACCATGAAAAATAGGGACTGCAGCAATTTCCTCTCTCCAGTATCAGGTTGCTGCTAAATGTATGGCACAATAAAACACTCAAATTAAAACTTCCTGATGTGACACCACATTACTAAATACCCAAACTGCTGAAAAATTATAAGTATAACCCTTGCACAACATATTTATTATATTCATGTCCTACTTAAAAATGCATCTTATTTGGAAGAAAAGAATATTCATGATCTCTCTTCTACAAATTGGAAAGGAAGTTTCTTGATTTGCCTGAAACTTTTGAACAGCAACATAAGCAACATAAGGAAGGAACATCATGTGCAAGCAGTTGATGGTGTATGGTGAAATTAAATAATTACACAGCAGAATGTAATCTCTTGAAGTCAGTCTTTCCCACCTGAACAACTTAATTTTTATTATTCCTAATTATTTAGAGTGCCCTTCACCAAGAAGGAGTAAGAACAAAAGTTCACTGCCGCAAAGAACTTGAAAATTAAAATCTTATTACATCCTACTTGTGACAAGGCCAGTGTTGGTGGAATTAGTCCTTGTAATAAATAGCATCATGAGATTTGAAGAATTTTTAGGAAAGAAACCCAGAAGGAAAAAAGGAAAAGAAAAACATATAAGAAAGAAATCTCTAAAGGAGATGAAGGTTAAGATAGAAAAAGTTCAGCCAAATCAAAACATGGTACATGCCCTGTTAACTCTCCAATGCTAGCTTTTTTTACACTCTCATATGTCTCAGGGTCAGACTGAGTAGTCTTCTCTTGCCCTTCCCTAACAATCACCAAAACCATAAAGAAAAGAATCCCAGAAAGATAAAAACAGGATAGAAAAGATGAAAGAACCCATACCCCAATCTTATTTTTATTTATGATTTTACTGTAATTTTGTCGTACATACTTGGCTGTATAAGTTTACTTCCTATATAATTCCTAAACCTTGCACAAAATGTAAACATAAGACTTTTGACTGAACTTAATGATTCTGTTTTGAAATGCCTGGTTTCTGGCAGAGATACCATTACAGTATGTATTCCTGAAGACTCAGTGTAACGATCAAAGCACTCTGAAAGTACAGTGATCAATGAAGAGCTGTTTGTCTGTCAATCCTTCAAGAAAAGCAGGAGTGCCCAGCTCAGCAGAACAGCAGGAGAGTACGCTACCATCTGAGGGAATTGAAGCTTGGTCATGGTCTCTCCAAGGTAATAATATTTTGTCAGAATTATTTCTTTTCTTATTATGAAAAGGGATCCATCTTCTGTGAATCCATTTGTTAGATTGCAATTCACAGGTTTAACCTTTCATTAGTCTCTATCCACTTTCATTAAAGCCACTAATTTGACAAGTGAATGACTTCCTTTTGAGAGGTTTGTCCTTTCTTTTTCCAAAGAGATTTTTTTTTCACCTTGCCTATCAGCCTGGCCCAGGCACTGAGTGTCATTATTGCCTTCTCTGCTGACAGCAAGAGGATGGAGCAGGAGAGCGCCCAGGCAAAGGCTGGCAGAGATGCAAACAGATTACATACATGAATGAATTTTAATACTGGTCACCTTTTACCGTACTCATACTCCGTTCTTCCTTTCTCCCTTTCCCCTCCAGTAAAAGCCCACATTACCTCTCTCTGTGTTGGCAAGATATTCCTAATAGCATCTTTGAATCTTTTTCCCCTTGCATGTCCTTCTTCTCTGCTTCCTTCTGCTTTGATTCTCCTTTGCTTTCTTCTGTTTCATCTTCTCTCTGCTCAGGTCTCCTATTATTTGTTTCATCTTTTGTTGCTCTTTTCCCCCTCCATATTTTCTCCTTTTCTGTGCTGCTGACTTAACTTACTTTCTTCTCCCTTTTTTTTTCTCTCCCCCACCCCAAACACCTTTTCCAATCTTTCTCTAAAGCACAGCAGAACAAGTAAATTAGAGAATCTTGTTAATTTTGATAATCTAGCACCTCCTCAGTGTTGCTCTTTTCTTGATCAGTCTGCTGCCTCTTGCTTTTCTACAAGCAATGATAAACAACTACTAATGATAAAGGGCAGAGAGAGGAAAAGATTATGCACATGCTCTTCTGAAGCTCTCATGATCCTTGCTGGAGCCATTTGCTAATTTTCATATCTGTTAGCTATTTGGTTGTTGCATAATAAGAGCCTTCTCCTTTAAGCCTCTAAATGAGCCAGATAGAGCCTTTCACTGTTCTCTATCATTTTATGGCTCTTCAGTCTTTTTATAGTAAGAAACTGGAAATATATTCTGCAGAGTGTTATTTGTAAGCTTCTCTCTCTTCCCATCCCTTTCAGTTTTTTAAGTGTTATTTAACTGTCAAAGTTTGGGACACTGTACTTGAAAAATACTACTCAGCATCCCTACACTGGACGACCTGTGAGAGAAAAGGAAATAAACCCTCCTGAAAGCATTTATGTTCCCTGAGTAGCAGCACATGGAATGTCTGAGAGTCATCAGGTTCCTTCAGCTGTTGCAATATGGGTGAACATTAGCCAATACATAAGAGCTGTTTGGAAAGAGCCAGCAATAGTGGGGTCAGAGAGGAATGGGTTCCATTCTGTACAGTGAGGTTTGTTCCTATACAGCCTCTTCTTCATAGTGCCAGAATCAATGAGCTGTGACAGGTTGTTTCTTCTCAGGTCAGATTGTGCATGGGGTGAGCAGTGCATGAAGGAAAAATGGTAGGGAGTCCTGAGGTTATTATACAGACGAGGCATAAGCAATTGGAAAAAGGAATGAAATGCAAACTGCCATGACAGAAGGAAAAGGATAGAAAACATAAAATGAGTTCAGGCCAGGCAATCACCAGGAATGGAGAGAAAAAGAGGGCAGAGGTGGGAGGTAAGACATTTTAGCTCCTATCTATGCAGTAAATTTCCTCAGATTACTTATAATACACGAAATTATACATAATTCTCCTCAAAGTTGTTGACAATGAAGCTACTTCTACCTCAACAATGTAATTTACTCTTTACTCTTTTCAGGTAGCAACAGTTTTTATCCATGATTCATAAAAATATTGTGTGATATACATAGGTCTAGAGCAACATTACGCAAAAAGAAATAAGCTCTTCCTA
Source organism: Aleadryas rufinucha (assembly GCA_013397815.1). Lineage (NCBI taxonomy): Eukaryota > Metazoa > Chordata > Aves > Passeriformes > Aleadryas > Aleadryas rufinucha. Next base: position 160,566 of record VZTH01000058.1, read on the forward strand.
AGAACACACTCAAATCCCTAGACAGAGAAATGCATTTTTTTTTCTCTTGTTACATATATAGGTTCTTTCAACTGAAAGTGTTGAGTCTTAGACAAAGGAGCACAGAAAATAAAAAGTAAAACTAGGAACAGAGATGAGTGTCCTGCTTGCAGAGTCTGGCTCTGAGCACCCTTCACCCTTTTTCATAAAGATATTTTGAAGAAAAAACTAAAATTGTAGTGAACATTAACACAACTGGACATCAGGTAGGTTTTGAAATGTACCTGGGGTAGGAAACATGACAAAGAGATAATCTGTTGACATTTAGTTGGTAATTTCTGGATATAATTTTTCTCAGTACTAAAGTTATAGGCACTTTGAATCTTAACTATACGTTTCTACACCTGGGAAATTTAAGTGTTCCAAACAGCCAAGCCTAATGCAAGCAATCCCAGGCTGCTGAGATACCAGAACAGCCAAGCAATAAAAGACCACAGAGACTCATGGGAAGAATACCAGGAAGATGCTTCACTTAACATCTAATAACCCCCTCTCTCATTAGATTTTGGAAATCAGTTTTTTAACAATCTACTCTGGAGCCTTCAGCTATAGACTGATTAGACTCATTTTCTAGATCCACAAGCAACCTAATAAATGGAATATGGTGCTCTGCATTTCAGTAAAGCAGAAATTCCAACCTTAAGCATATAATCCTAAATGATTCAAGAACAGTTAGAACAATCTTCAACTAAATTAGCAAAGGAACTTTATGATTTATGCTGTCATTCCTGTCTTTTCTAAGGAGAATAAGGTTTTATCTTATTTTATTTTTAAATGAACAATTAAAGAAAAGTTGACTGGTGACAAGAACTCTTCTAATTACTAAGTTTTCACAGTATTAAATACTTAAAGTTAAATCAACCAGCATTTAGCAAACTACTGCTCCCCCCTTCTCCCCCTCCATATACACACTTTTTTCTTTCTAAAAGCCCTCTACTGAATTAGCTGTTAGGTACTAATTGCAAATGATTAAGCACTCACTAGTCTTACACTTCTTGCTTTAATATTAATGTGATGTATTAGCATGGAACATGGCTTGTATTAATATTATAAATGGAAGCCTGCATGGATCACTGCCTACTGTTTTGCATTACAAGGAGCATGCAGCTAAAGAAAAAAGTCCAATTTAGACCAGAAAAAGCCTAGTACACCATATATTTCTGTTGGCAACAAAGAAGTAAAAGGACTGAAGAAAATAAAGCTAAATACTATCTATTTATATAAGCAGCATATCATTTTTTCCATAAGCAGCCAAACATATAAAGAGATAAATTTCTCTCATCCATCTCTGAAATAACTGGAACATATGAAGCTAAAGTTAAATTTAAATTACTCCACTAAGCAGAGCCATGCCACAGATAAATACCTTTTCTGCCTTGCTCTACAGAGGTAACAAAGTTGTTTTTTCTGTGTATATCAGGTTCAAGGATTATACTCCATTTAAACATCTTGCTTGTGATCTCATATTCATAGGATTCCAAAGAGTACTTAGTGTATTTTTAAAGTTTGTATATTTGTAATTATTTATCCTTCCCCCAAGGTAGCTTTCTCATTTCTTCAGCCACCATGGGCATGTAAAACATAGATCCGTTAGCATGTGGAGCTTAACTAGCTTGCCTTGTATTTGTTCCACAAAATAAGCTGTGTGCTAAAATTGAATCCAATTAGTTAGAAATGGAAAACATTGGTTTCATTCTTCATTGCTTTGTGCAACTATAGATGGACATAATATGTTTAGATGATAGGCAAATGAAAGCTCTTTGCACACAAACTGTGTCAGTTCTAAAGAAAAGCACCTTCTACAAATCTATTTTTCTCAGGAAGCTAAAGAGTCTCCTCCAAGATGAAATTTTTAATGTTAGTTATTGGAGAAGTATGGAAAATATGACATGCACACTTAAAAATAAATGACAGGTTTCCTCATCTGGAAAACACAATACATCTCTTTTTTAGTTTTTCTCTTGAAGTTGGTTATGAGAAAAAGCTTGTGGAAGGAAGAGAAATTATTTATACAGTATTCTTATAAATAAGTTGGAAGGATCAATACAAATGAGATTTTAGAAAGAGAAAGCCTGAGAGCAGAAAAGTGAAACCAGCAGCAGAATCCTGGCATACCTTTGCCACTACAATAGGAGCAGGAATGCATAGTGACAACTGAGAAAAGACTGATGTCAAAGCTCTGAGCTATAATGTCCCATAGACACACATTACTGCTATTGGCATCAGAGAGGCTTCCACAGAGAACAAAAGGAGAATCTAGTGCAGAGATTGCTCTTAAAGAGAGTGAGCAGCTCAGCCACATCCCAGCATGTAACACAGGACACCACTACTCAGCAGCCAACTCCCGTGGGCAACTGGTGCCGCCACTCATTTAAAACTGTGCCTGGATCGAGGAACATCAACACACAAACAGAGCAGAAGTAAAAAGGGTGTTTGCTAATGCAACAAACAGGCTGTAAAAAGCCAAGGAGCAACAGAGGTGAAGGGGGGAAGGACCCTCCCAGACAAAGCACAACCTCTTTGCGAGCTCCTGTGCACTGCCTGCAGCTGTCACTGTTGGGACCCTTTAATTCCATGCGGGTCCCACGGCAGAAGCCTGGGCAGGTCAGCAGAGAGGGACTGGCTGAGTACAGGAGCAAGAGCTGGTGGCAGCTGTGCAAGATCATGTGTGTGATCATGTATTTAGACTCAAAGACACATTTAGGAAGCACTGTGATTAGAAAAATATTCCTTTTTCAACAAGAAAAGGTAGGGTTTATTATTTTTTATTCTCTACTAGATTTAATGGGGGATTATGAAGATGTACCTTTAATTAGTCTAATGAATTTTTAAATTTTGTTTTCTATAGTATGTCATTATAAAAAAGCAGCAACACTGACCCACTGCAGCTTTGCCTTTTAATTTCTGCCATCATCATCTTGAAGCACCTTTAGCATAGGGAGACCCTTTTCCCAATATTTCTTATTCCCTACCCATCATTTGAGAGAGAGACAGGAGCAACTGAATTACCCACAGCCATGGAGTGATGCTGAGGCAGGTTCAAGAGTTAACCCAGTTCACTTGAATCCTACGGAGTCACTCTTCTGTCACAGAAGTTGGCATAAATTTGTTCATCTAGGAGGATGGAGACATACCTTACACACATAGCAGACATCCAGATTTTTCTGAGATGGATGTCAGTGAAAATTCTCCACCTCTCTGTGAAAAGATGAGTAAAGGATTGTTCAGCTTTAGCTTCTTCATTAATCCAAGAATGGAACATTATTAGGGCTAAGTTTATGGAGATATATGTCTATATATACATACATTCATACATACAGAGAGAGAGAGAGAGAGAGAGAGAAAGAAATATTCAAAGAAGGAACCTTTGAAAAAATAGTAATCAGATTATTAAAAACACTATCAAGATTACATGGATTCTGAAAGACTGGTATCAAGTTCAGACTGTTCTCCAGACCTTGAATTCCAGCTCTTAAATTATTGAATTTACAACCTTGATAATGCTTGAGATTTTCAATGTATATCTTTGTTATGACTGCATATACAAAGAACTGTTATAGAAATCCAGTGTTTTCCTATATTTATCACACCCTGTTACAGAAGTTTCTCAGTCTTCTGTTTTTAGAATTGTAAATAAACCTATTCCTAAGAATATAATTTTCAAGAGAAACTACTTCCTACCAGAATCCTAACACTGGTAATTCCTTGGAGCAAATACTGCCATTTCTGCCATTGAATCAATGAAACTGAGCAGTTGTTTCAAGTCAGATCCATATCTGATTATTATTCAACTCAGCTTTAATTTCTAATGCAGGACAGGAAAACACAACAGCAGGTTCCCATCTCCAGTGAGTGCTGTCCTTTGGGAATTATGTATTTCTCACTAGCAGTGGCTAAATCCTCTTTGAAGCTGCAAGGCAATCACTCATTCCATAGTGTCTAATATAAAAAAGGTGCTGAGCATCACCCAGACATCATCTTACTGGGTGTCACAGCTCACTCATACAAGAGTCTGCCACAACTCTTCCATTTCTTTCATTTATGTTATCTGCTGCACCAGAGTTGTTTGGGATAATTGGTGGTGGAATTCTGCTTACATGAACTTTGGGACTGAATTGTTTTCGATTAGTGAATGTTGCTATTGCGCATTGGTGACTGCCTGTGCAAATATTCATTCTTCAGAAATACTACTGAGGTTCTTTCTCTGAAAAATAATGCCTGGAAAGAATTCAAAACAAAGGAAAAGAACCCAACAATAAGCAGTAAACACAAGAATTCTTGTGGCAGTAAGAGAACTAGAGGACGCAGTAGGTTGATATTTGGCTACATGCACTACTCTGTTCAAGGATTGTGCTGTTACTTTGTATTAAATTTCAGTTTCTGCTGAACTTTCCCAGGAGTTTTGCACTTATTTTCCTTTTGGAAAGAACGGGCAAAATTAGCCACTAGAAAAGCCGGATGGTAGAGGAGTTGTACAGTATATGGCTTTACCAACTCGGATCGCTATATCTACATCTATGAGTTCATTTCCATGGTCTAAGACACTTGCCTGAGTGTACCTCATAGTATGGCAAAAAAATCCTGCTGCTGGTGTTCTAACCTATGGGATGCCAGACTCGGCAAACATGCTTCAATTCTGCTGTTCTTTTTACACAGCACTGACTTGATGAAAAGTTAGGGTATCATTCTTGTTACAACAGTTCACTTTCAACAGTTGAAGGGTTTTTTATCATTTTCTTTGCAATTGTGTATTAATGCTGAAATGTGTCTCCTCCCTCAGTGTATTTCACTCCTTTTTCAGGGTAGTAAGCAATACTGAAAGGTCTAAAATCCCCCTTTCATAGTGCCAGCTACCTCACCCAAGTGAGCAACAGTCGCTTTAGCCAACACACGTCATAGAAATCTCAAGATATTTTTATTGAATATTAAAAACAGCTTGACAAATTTCTGATATAACTTACAATTCTTCAATTTTCAATACACAAACCACCTCTCCTCTCTCTACACTACTCTGGATAGCAGGACAGCTGGAAAAGAGATATCAGCCTTTGCTACTGATTACACTGCAGTGGAATCACCTACCCTCTGCTGCCATAGCCCTGCTGACTTCTGCAAATAGTTGGGGATGAGAGAACAGAGTCTCTGCAAAGTTTTCTGTCTACAAATATTTAGCAACTTGATCTTACACTGATCTGAAACACCAAGTCCCAACTCAGGAAAATATTTCAAACCTTGTTTAGCTTTAATTCAATAAATTACCTAACTGAAGTCCAGTCACTGAATTACTTTGGTGCCTAACGTGCAATAAAGCATTTAAGCTTGCACACAGACAAACTGCTCTGCACTTTTGAAGCTTGTACTCTTAACTGAACACATCTTAACTGAGTGTCACACTTCAGAGCTGAGGAATGAGACTCTCACCCATTTTGCTTCCATTTGTCTGTAGTCCTTCACAAGAAGCATCTTATTCAGCCACCTCTTATTGCAGCGTATCAGGTCTGCAAGCACTATAGCTTCAAAGAGGCAAAGTGCTAAAAATGAGACAGGCTGATCATATGAGATCAAAAATATACAAGAATTCGGATAAGGAGGTGGAGAAAGAAAAAAAAGGCAAGAGGAATGAAAGCATGTGCTTACAATTCCTGGACAAGAACAGTTCTCTCAAAGACAATGTACTGTACATATGTTATTTATATGCCACCATTTTAATGGCCCTTCAATGAAAAACATCTTGTTACCATAGTAACTGCCACATTGCGTGCTGTCTCCGAGACTCCTACATCATCACACAGGACACGCACAGCGTTTCACACCAATAAGTCATGGGCATGTCTGGTATTTTACTAAAGAACGGCGTGCACATATTTTCTCTACTTTAACCCATTATCTTGCACACACACTATTGATGTGAACTTCTCAAAGAAAAAGGAAATGGAAAATGAAAATTGTGTTCTTGTTATTTGTCTTATCATTTTGGCGGAGAGCAACATGTGCTCATAATGGCAACTCACAATAGGAGGAAAAAAACCCTTTATTTTCAACTATTATCTTACCTCTCCATGCATCCACAAGCTATTTACAAGTTGAAGAAGAACCTATTGCATTGTTTCAGCTCATTTTAAAAGTGTCTACTTAATTGCTTTTGGCATTTCTGTAACACTGATTTTTCAGGATACTTTGCAGGGAGTTATGCATGTTTGCAACAGAAATTCCCTGCAAAGACTCTCACTGAGAGGTGCAGGCAGAGGTCTATCTCCATCTTCCACCCCATCATTTATATATGTAAGATTTTATACATTGTACCTAAGCCATTGCCAAGAAGCTTCTGTTGTCCCAATTACTACCACGTGTCTATCCAATGCTATATTTTTGTCAGTCATAACTACCTTAAAGATTTAAAACTACACAAAAAGTGGACTGCATTTTTCCTTTGGGAATGGACACAATAAAAAATGTTTTGTCATGAGCCTAAGGAAATGTTGGGTGTCTGTACATAGTCTCCACAGGTAGAACTTCAGAATAAATTATGCAAGAGTGTCTTTACACTGCATACAACAGCTCTGAATCCTGTGAAACAACATCCATTCAGCAGTACAGCTGAAGAAAACACAGGTAAACAGTCTGCTAGTTCTAATTCGATAAGTGTAACATCTCCAGATAGTTTGTTCACTTTAAACAGGCAAGTTTATTCATTTTAAACTCAATAACACACAATACCTTTTTTTAAAAAGAAAGGATAATTAACCTTGGAGCCTACCTGTGGGAAATAAACTATCAGTATTGTTGGCTAACTTCAGGATACAACTAGCAGGAACATCAAGCTGTCAAATTTATATCATTACAATACTGCTAAACTGAATAGCTGATACACAGTGAGCCAGTTCTTCAATATTTCTTGAGACGGAAGGAGAGTAGGAACCCTCATTTCCAGACTTAAGGCTCCTGTTCTGCAACACGGGATAGATACAACCATTTGTCACCGCAAAATCATCTCTTACGAGAAAACAAGGACACCAAAATTCAAGACAGCTTCTTGCCATGTCTCAATGTCAAAAGACCCAAAAGGCTCTAATTTGAGGGTAGATGAAAGTCAGGCAAGTTTACTCTGTAGTCAAGGAAATGACTAGAAGATGATTATACAGAGGGCTGAGGACAAATCCCACCATTGGTGTACTGCTGCTAGGTCAGCACCAGGGCCTCCCTAGGGCTCTGTCTCATAACAAGGGCCCAGCAAGAAAAACAGATTTTGAATGTGTGGCTTATAACCACACTAGTTTTCCCCAAGTTTTAGAAAACATACCTAACATACACTAACAATGTGACTCATCTGGAGAGACATTTTTCTTTGAATATTCCAGGATATCCTGCATTGTCACTGATAGGGACAAAACTTGTCCAGCTTAAAACTTTTTAATTGACTAGAATGTATGGAAGCCCTGAGGCCACAAATACACATTGCACAACAGAATGTTTCTGCTTTCCCACTAAGAATCAGGAGAAGCCTTGCAGTATTTTCCTCTTACTCATGAAATTGGAAACTGAAAAAAACAACTAATTTCTCACACTGTATGGAAACGAGCTCAGTCCCAAGACAGATACCATGAGCTTTAAATCCTCACACCAGAAATTATTTCAGACCTGACAAAACATACTTGTTTATAACATTAAGCATAGGTTCTAAAGACAGGAGTCACCGTATTTGCATATTCTAGGCCACACTGCTGTGCAAAAAATGGAGGTGGGGAGAGGTGGGAGTGGGGTATTGCTGGTAATTTTTTTTTCATGTCCAGATTGTAAGGAACCTCTTGTTACTTGTATCAGAAAGTCTGTTATGGTCCGTTAGTTAGTCAAAAGACAGAGGGCATGAAATGAGAGCTTAACATAACAAAGTTAATGTGCACATATAACCTGCTTCTATTGCTAGGTTTCAGACACAGAAAAAAGCCATGTAAAATTCTATATGTGCCTGCCAATTTTGCCGGTTTTGAAAAGAACAGGATGAAATAGCATCAAAGATTATAAAGCAGTTCAAGTCTTCCTGTGGGCACAAAAGTCAAGAAGAATAAAGCCAAAATCTTTAACATTTAAAAATGTGTAGATACTACATTAGTAGAATTTTAAGTTTTTAAGTTTTATAGTTTAATAACCTCCCTAAGTCTGACTGACTGTTTCAAGCTTTGGTTTAATTTCATTAGTTGTGATTTTACTTTGTATACCTGAAACTGTTAAATATCCACACACCTGAGTCTCTTTTGTAGCTTTCTTCTCAAACCTCCTACTTCCTATCCTAGTGAACCACTAAGACAACTTTAAATGGTTATTGCACATCTAATAGCACAAGCATCAATTACGTGGTTTTTTGCTATTTAATATCTTTAAATTCTACACTTTAGACCAAAAAACCCAACACACCCAAGCCACTTCTGCTTGCCCAGAAATCATAATCTGCCCTGTTATTGTTACTGACAGTAAGGGACCACATTCTGAAACAGCAAAACACAGATTTTGTGGCAGAGTTGGAAGAAAGTGAAACAACTGGATGTCACTTTGGATTTGGTTTCTTTACATTTTCAAATTGTTCTACATTGTGCGAGAGCAATACGGTTAAAAAATAATAAGAAAAGACAAGTAAGAGACCACTATTTCCTGTACTTTGGTCAATTTAGTACATAGAGTTCTTTTTACCTATAACTAATCAGTGGCATAAGGGAGAAATAAAGGGAATGTGGGAAAGAGATGGGAAAAGGAAATGTACTTTGGTTATTTTAGAAGGCTCTTAATAACTGCTAGCAAACTATCAGAGAAAAAAAGTAAACCCATTCCAAACCTTCATTTGTTCTAAAGCCAATTTTTTTTTTCCCCTCCAGCACTGGAGAGAGCAAGTCACTCATTCAGACATCCAAGATCCATACTAGCAAGACCTAATTGTGAGGTCTGTTGCCCATCCTCAGGTACCTTTGTATTTGAAGTTTTTTTTCCACATGTCATTGCATCAAGGAGAGAAAATTATAGTTATGATTTCAAAACTTGCTCAAGCAGCACTTATTAAAGTATGCACTCAGGATTCATTGGTGTTTGAGATCTTTCATTACCTAAATTTTAATCCCACCTTTCCAGGCATCATTCATTATCACCTGAAATTCAGGAACCACAAGCAAAAAAGACTGTCCGAACACATGGTTACAAGAGAGTGATTCTCCTAGCAAAGACAGGCATGTGAAAGCTTTCAGAACTTCTTTTCCAACTCTTGTGAGTTTTCAATGATTTGGATAGCGTGGGTAGTGGAAACAGATGCTATCATCTCTACATTTTTGGCAGAGGATAAAGCAGCAAAGGCTAACATATTCATGCTGTTTGCAAACTCATGTATACCACAGATCATCTTTCCAAAATACATTTGGGCAGGACAGAAAATTTTCAGCTCTTGATGATATAAAATTATACCATTAATGTCTAAATATATCATTACTTTTTAAAATAAAATATCCCCCTCCCACAATGCATAATCTTTGCTGTTTTCAAACAGATAAAGAATACATATCTGGGCAGCCCTTTAGATTCTTTCCTCTCCCACGAAAGAAAATCAAATCATGCCTGCCAAGTGCTTGAGGATCTTCAGATGGAAGACACTTTGTATGAGTAAATTCCTGTATTTATTGCTACCACGCAGCATTCAATACATCCATAATGCTTCCTGCAGGCTGAAGACTATATTAAGACCCAGTGCAAGCAGATCTAACTCCACTGACATCAGCAGAGCTGCATTTACTTACATCAGGCCTCAACATGGTCTAAACACTGCTGCCTACGGTCCATACATTGTCTATTCTTACCAGTGAAGTCTTTGATTTAATAATAATTGTCTAGATCTGATCCAAAACTTAGGATACACAGAAAAGGAAACTAATACAAAGCAAGCATCTATCTCTGCTTTATCTAAGTTCTCCCCTGTCCTAAAGAAGAGTGGTTAGGAGCATTAAAAGAATTTAACCTTTAAAGATTACAAAACAATAAAGCAGTTAAGTATGAATGAGGGCTGATAAAGGGGTTGAAGTATTGTATCTTTCATACAACACTGCACCAACAGCCTCTGCAACTCATACGTATCCCTGTTCTTTGGCTATCCCCTCTTAATTAGCTGTAGGCTGTAAAGCAAAGATGCACCTTGTAAAACATTTTAAAAATAGCATTTATCATGCAATAGCCTGAAAGACTTTAAACTGCATTCAAAGTGATGAAAGAAGAGGAAGGTAGTTCCAGAATACAAACAACATGCTATCATCTGAGATCCTAATTCCACTTTGTACTGGCTGGACACTATGCAAATGTACATCCTTTTTAGGGTCAACGGGACTATACGGATAAGGATGCCCTGAAAGGGGATCTGGTTTCAGAATGAGGTTTTCTAAGCATTCCCAGAGCTCTGAGTTTAAGGAGAGTATCAACTAAAAGGCGACTCAGATATTTTAGGTCGACAATTGCTTAAAAATTGACAATAAAATACAGGATACCTGGGGGGTTTCACAACAGTTAGAAAAGAAACATCAACTCAAGATTCACTGCCTGACCTTTGATCTGTTACTGGAGAGTACTCTGGAAAGCAAGTTTCCTAGAATCAAGCTGATATCACTGACAGCACCATCAGGGATTATGATGAGTAGATCACACTAATGCTGGCTTGAGCTCTACCAAAAACATGGAAGGGGAGGGTATCAATAATTTTCCCATTGTGAGAAACAGAAAGACACGAAAAAGGGGATGTTATTTTCTGGCTTCTATTAACCATGTACAGTAACAATTAAAAACAAGACACTTGCTATCATTTCTCTAGAGTGTGGTAAAAATATTGCAGGATGTTTTGTATTTTGGCTTTTAAGAGTGAGAACAATTTGATCTTTCTGATTTCTTTATTTTTAGCAAAGTAATGACATAGACTTTTATACACCATCTTTTGAAAACAGTGTTTCATGTTTTGTTCACTCCAGGCAATTTAAAATCAGACTTGCCTCATACCAGACTGATACTTAAAACAGGTGGTGTTAGAAAAAAAATTGAGTGGGCAAAAATCAAGCCTCAGTTGTCAATTTTTTTTAGTTTAAAGCTACCAGAAATCTTCCCTGCCTCTTTTAAACTGTAGGCTATCTCCATATACACAACAGGAGTAAGAATTATTAGGATAATCTATCATGGATCTATGATCCTACTCAGTTACACTAAGCATTCTGATTCAGTTCCAGTGAATTATACCAATAATTAAAGAAGCTAAAGAAGCTAATGTGTTAAGCATACTTTGAATAAAAACATGAACATATTATTGGTGTGGGGATTTTTAAAATACTTGCAGTGAATTGCCAGAAAGAGACCAATATGTATTATAGTGAGGTGTTCAACCCAAAACACTCACCTTTCAGAATAAGCATTAAGGCAATACACTGTATTTCCTCATTTGCTTTCCAATTTCCCGTCATGGTCAAACAGCCTGGAATCATGGTGGCCACCCTCCATGTCCTGATTACAGAACTTCTTTGAAAAGCAGTGACTACAGCCCAGTGTTGCTGTGTTTTTCTCTTTTAGTAAAGCTGTTTTGGTAAAAGAATGGCTCAAAGAAGGTACAGCTGTGATTGAGAAGATGGGGAATAAAAGACAATCACTTTTTGAGAGGATTACTGTGTACCATAGCTAATGCTTCTTATTCTGTCTGTATGCTTGAGGCAATAAGCCCTACAAGTAAACCTTTCACCTTTCACATTTTCTATTCAAAGACTGTCAAGACAGATGGCAGTAAATGCCATCTTTATTGAATTATGATCCGTAGTACTTTACCAGAAATAAGCAAGTATTAATCAAAGTACAAAGGTTTGAAAAAGGTAGAGCTGAGAGAACTTTCGGAAGAAAACAGCTTGCCAGGTTTGCTCCCATATCGCTCTCAAAAATTAAAATAAACATCCCAAGAGTTAGAAAACTTGCTAGATACCAAGCAGGGTTTTACGAAGCATCTTTCAAACTTCCTATAAATTTTCAGTATATTCTGCCCTTGGTTCTGTGCCATGTGTTCTGTGCCTGGCATGACTGTTTTCCTGGGTAAAAGCATGATTTTTAAATTTTAATTTCTGTTGTTACAATTTTAGTGAGTTCACCAAACTTGTTAAATTACATATGGTTTTCTTTGGGCCTCTTATTGGTTTGGGAGGTTTTTTTATGTCTTGGTTTGGTTTGGATTTTAGGACTTTTTTAAACCTCTTTTCCTCCTCTTGTGGTCTTGCTGGCTTTTTAACATCATATCTTCTTGCTTCTGCAATTTGTCTTGGCCAAAGGACAAAATCAACACTGGTTGATCTCTCTGAGCAGTCACATTCTTCACACTGCAGGCTGGAGATGGGACACTGCAGTAAACCTGCACTCGTGTGCTCAATGTAGGGCCAGAAACAGTCTGTGACTTGTTCCCCACCCAGGAGGAGTTGTGATCTAGCAAATACTCCAGTAAGCCAAAAGCACGTATTAGAGTTGGAATCCCTTAGTACGCTACAGCTCTGGAACTGTCAAGCAATTACTTGGAACTATTATCTTTCTTCTTTTTATCTTTAATGGCAAAAACTCTACTATTTTGTAATGTAATAGAACCTCTGAGACAAACAGATATATGATGAGGTACACCCTTGTGCAACCTAGGTCTAGCCATGACAACCAGGAACATCCCAGTGGGGTGCTACAGCCCTTATAGTCCTCTCACTGTTCCCCATAAAGCCAAACCCCAAATACAGCCCCAGCCATCCCATAAAACAACTGTTGTTAGAGCCACAGGAGCAAAATTAAAGACCTGGCTATAGACATGTGCATACATTAGAAGAAGTACCCGTGGATGTACGACCTTTTCTCATATTAACTTTATTTTATGAGTGTGATTTAAATACTAACCAGCAGATAATTTGTTCATGCACTTGCATGCTGAATACCTAGAATCGAAGACATCAGTTAAATCATACCAGGCTTTGAGGAAGAAACTCAGACTTAAAAATTCTGTTTGGTTCAAGCTGGAGCCAAAAAAACTGTAAACATCTACTGCAGATGAAAGAGTTTTCTCTGGTGAAATCCCACTAGGTGATTTTCCAATAGCAATGCTCATTTAACAAGTGCATTCTGCCATGCAGGTGGGACCTGTTACAAGCAACAGCACATTGGAACACAAGCCTTGCGTAATTAATATTTATTATGTACAAATATTCATTTTATTTATGTCTTTATTGCCAGCCTCATGCTCTACTAACTGTAGCAGGGAAGCAGTAAAAGTTTCCACTAGTTATATACACCTCCTACTTTCTAAAAATATCTCCAAACACCTAAAACGTACATTTATTATGAGATGATTTTAAATTAAAGAGAACAAAACATCAACTGATTTATCACTTTTAATAAAAGAAAACAAAACAGTGAGTGACTCCAGGTGACGAATATACAAAAATGTCAACATGAAGCAAATTACAGTCTGAAGGAGCAGCTCACAGAGCTGATTTGACCATGTAGCTGATATTACTCCCCAGTAAATTTGATGTGAGCCTGCTTACCTGCTAATGAAAGGAAAGTGAGTTACCTTGTGAACACAGGTGGGCAAAATTACACACAGCTTATCCACCGAGGTCAGAGCAGCTGGCAGGCTGCTAATTACTCACCAAGTTACCCCAAGGTAACCCAGCAATGCGTTTGCATTCTGGACTCTGAAGTGTGAGCATCTCAAGGCAGCTCAAAGCCTCTCCACTTATTAACAGCAAGGAATGACTTGTAATACACGGTGGCGAGTTACAGCTGAGGCTGGTTCTTTTAATAGGGAGCTACTACAAGACCTGAAGACACTGTCATTTTATATGACCTACAGTTCTGTACCTAATTTAAATATCTAAATAGCCCCTTAACCCTCTTTGTATCCTTACTGCGCTACAGTAATTGTTATTCTTCTTCTTTCCTGTGCAATACTCCATGATATTTTTCATAAAGAAAAATACTGATTATCTGTGGTTAATTGTTTGTTGTTGCTGGTAGCTTCCTTTCCCTGATAGCATTTTTGGTGACATTTGTCTGGCTGTTGGCATTTAAAAAAACTATGGTTTGACTCTGTAAAGCACTTAACTACCTAAATTTGGTTCTGCTGTAATCAGTGAAGTATGGTAATTGTACAAATGCTCTGCTGAACTGAGCCATAATTAATATAATGAATACTGAACCCCCAAATTTCTATTTCCACTTCAAAAGCACACTCACTCTCTGAAAGGCCAAAATAAATCTGAGGTACATCCTAATCCAGTGAATGATAAATATTTTTATTTTTCCTCATCTATAAGAAATAAAAGTATATAAAATAAAAAGTAAATAAAATAAAACTAAATTAAAATATATAAATATATAAATAAATATTGATATTTAAGAACCAACATTGTCATAAAATATGCGGTATTTGTTCTCCCACTTGCTCAACTATTTTTATTTTAATACAGTTTTGAGGATATAGAAAAAGCTCTAAAAATTAACACTACTAAATTTTATTTATCAATACTTCTAAATTTTAATAAGGACTGTAAATACAACTTGGGCTTTAGAGCAATTTTGGATATCAAATCACCCAGAGAATCTCTGTATGCTTCTGCGTCAGATGGAAAGTTCTACCACGTTACTATCAGTTCTAAATTGTGAAAAATTTCTATCAGCTATTCATATTTCTACCATTAATCCTGGTTGACTTTTGCCAGGCCTGTGCTAAATATAGAGGAAATTAAAATGTGCATTATATTCAAGCTATGCTTCTGCAGTATTTAAGAAAAACATTGCTTTCAGAAATTAGATAACACCATTCTATAGCAAGATTCGCAAAGCTGGGGTATGATATAGCACTACACGTGTAAATCTGCTCCATAAGGTTTTAGAATCTGTCATCATCCTTGGGTTTTTCCCCAGGACATTTTCATCTGTTGGCGGACAATGGGTCAAGTAGCAAAATCTAAGCAGTTACTCCAGTGTAAACTTCTCAGTTATTTGCCATCTGCATTTATTTGCATTCAAGGCTAGGAGCAAGGAAGATTAGAATCTAGTCCATGGACATCTTAGGAAATAACTTACTTGGGAAATCTCACATCAGGACTGCAGAAATGAAAATTGTGGGGAAAAAATCCAACAATAAGAACCTGAACAAAATAGTTTGAAATGTATATTTTTTCCGGTTTCTCCTCCTGTTTCAGTCCCAGGTTATTTATTACTAAATATGGAGCACAAGAAACCTGATGCACAGTAATGTAAATTCAACTTTAATGGTTAAAATCTTATTTTTACCACAACAGGCATCTTTCTGGATATAAGAGAATTTACAGGGCACTGAAATAAAGCCTTAAATCCATAATACTTTTCCTACATAAAGTAAAGGCTGATTGCTAAGGACAACAGAAACAGTATTTTCGTGAACTACAGACCCCACTTGTCATTAGTGGTCAGAAACTAAATTAGATCTCCCAATATATTTTTTCTGTATGTATCCTAAACAATTTTCTTGCTATTTGACCCATGTAATTTGAGAAAATAAGCTGTACACTGCTAAGTTTGACAAAGCTGCAGTAAAACAGACTGCCCTACAGCTTTGTTTCTGATATATTCCTAGATTAAAATAGCTGATAATTTACCTCCAAAGATGTAAAATAAACAACTCGTGAGGCATTCAAGTTGGAAGCACAGCTCCTTCTACAAAACTATGAATAACTTATTCCCTAGTATCAACAGTAATTTCACCTAGATTGCAGTCTTTACATTGTAGGCACTGAAGGGATATTAAATACAACAATATTGACTTCAGCCTTTGTCATCAAGCAATACCTCTTACTCTTTGAAATTGAAAACAACAGCACGAAAATAAAAGTAAAGAAAGGACAACACAACCAAAATTAATTCTGAAAATCCAGAGGATATGGGTAAATGTTTGTGAGTGTATTGAAATGCTTAAATGAAAACCACTGTAAGCCTTAAAAATACAGCTAGATTGTAGCCCTACTTATAAAGGAAGGATGACATTTCTGATGCGAAATGTTAAAGCATGCTGAGTGAAATATATTACACGCTCGTTCCAGGTTCGAGATCCATAAAGACTGTTTATTCCTTACTTTGCTTAGATAGTTTTGAGAGCTCTAAAAAAGGGGGGAAATAGAGAAAGAGACAAACATCCCATATTCAATATTTTACTATCAGCTGCTTGGTTTCATTTAGTGTTAACGCATATGTGCCCTGGTGCTTACAAAGAGTTCAAGGAACATTGGGTGTTATTAGATTGATAACCAACTCATATCCTCAGCAGGTGGCTCATAAATACTTAAATATATGCAAATTAGTTGGGAGAAGGTAGTCTTTATTTGTGGGTTTTAGGTCATACTAATGTGATTTTCAAACAGAACTAAACAGATGTGTCAGAAGGGGTAAAATTCTTAATGGAAGAGAACACAAATAGTTTCTAACCTGCTGGTAAGGTTAGAAATGTCACGGGTTATTGCCATTACCATGGAACGGGGAGTTCTTCATCATTTCAAATACCTTTTCACAGCCGCAGGTAGTCAGATAAGTGACCATTACCAGGTGTAGCAAAAGGACAAACAGATGAGATTGAGTTCATTCATTTTGGCCTCTCCTGTTCATTTCTATGGTTTTCTAAGTTTGCAGTGGCCTATTGACTGCATGGTGGGAGTGGTTCCTCTATTCTTCACTGAAAAACTCTATAAATAAATCAAAAAGTATCATGTCTTGGAAGGCTACTTTCTCCAATTTTAAACAAACGTTCTCATATTTTGAGACAGTCTGTGCTTGGCACACTACTGATGTGGGCACAGTTCTGTCAGAGACGGAAGGCAAAATCAAAAGGAAGATTTAAAAAAAAGTCTTTGATAATGTTTCTCTACATTATTATTTTTAAGCAAGACACAAAGTAGAATGAAGTTAAAATTTAATAAGCAAAACAGTGATATAATCAGCTAACTTATAACACTGACAGATCATAGCAGAATATCAAACATGAGTCATGATATGATCAGGGCAACTGACCTGACATATAATTCAAAATATTTTCAAGGAAATCTATCATGTTCAATAAATCACAGCTATTAAAAATAATTCCTAGCAAAATAATATTCTATTGAATAGGATTTTAGTCAATTTTTGCAGTCAATTTATTCAATATGCCTAACATACATAAATATACATATATATAGCTTGAACGGGTAAATTTCAACGACCTTTATAGTGTCCAACATAAGACTGCAAACAATCCATCTCTTTGCACATCTGCTTACAAAATTACAGAGCAGGGAAGTCAGTGGTGTGCACAGTTCATGCCTATGGTTGTTGCTGCCTAAGGACAGACAAAAACATCTCTAACCAGACAACTGAGTTCCTTTAGGCACTAGCAGAATGTCTTCATTTAGTTTGATTTCAGTAACTGAGCTTTCAACAGTGAGTGCAGAGCAAGGTTGTAATTACATCTCAGGAGTGAAAAAGAATCAAAGATCAGGTTCTGCAAAGCTTTAGAGTTGTGCTTCACTTTCTGCACTGTAAGGAAGCCCATTCATCTCCAGGAAAACACTGCTCCCTGTGCACACAAATACATTCACAATCCCTTGCTGGAATGGGGTGCAGGCTGGAATTATATTTCTGTCATTTAACTGTCCACATTTGCCAATTTTGATCAAGTTTTATCAGTTCAGTAAAAATGAAAAATTCTTGTCACTCCTGGCTGAGACTAATGCAATGAACCCCTGACTGTTCTTGGCCCAGCAATAATTCTAGCCCAGAATGACAGTTTTCATACCACTCAAATGACAGATCAATGGAGTAATATTCACATTGGCACAGATGGCCAGAGAAAGGCCTAGTGCACTGCACTTACTGGGCACTGAGGTTTGATATGATCAGCTGTTATCAAGAGCTCACACTGAAGAATATGGAGTGATGGGCATGGAATAACCAATCTGTCAGACCTGCACTGACTGACAGAAGGAGCAGGGGAGTGACTGCATAAAGAGACATGCATGTAAAGTCATATAGGATTCATCATTCCTAACCCAATTTGATGAATGACAGTGTTCCACTAATGGTGCAAAGTAGTTCATCTTTCAAGCAAAACATCAGATTTTTAGGCTACGGAGTTACCATGGAAGTAAACTGGCAATAGTTCTATTTTGTCTGTGCCAGAACCCTGTTGCTGTTGTGACACCAGGAGAAGCAGTAACATTCAGGAGCCAGAAGTAATCACATCATCAGCCCCTTCCTGTACCCATGAGGGAATATTGCAAACCTATCTCTTCAGATTTCCTCCTTTATTCCGAATGGGCTTCTCATCCCAAATTTCTTGTTCTTCCTTTCTCTCTAGATAAATGGTGCAGCAGCAAGTACCTGGGAGGTTCCCATGCATGGAGAAAAAAGGGAGAATCTTCTGCATCAAAATATTTACTGAGAGAAGTAAGAAACTACAGTATGTTGCTTATGACTCTGTAGCTTATTATACCTGCATAAACTCAAAAAAGTGGTCACATTTCAAATAAAATCAGATCTGCCTGCCAATCATGTTGATTCTCACTGCTGAGCTTCTCCTTAATCCTTTCCTTACACACATGCTGCATGTCTGCACAAGCATCACACACATACCCTAAACTTCCCATGAAGGCAAGTTACTCCATCCTTCTGTGAGGATGTGGAATTCCATACCTAGGCCTTAGGGGCTTTCTTTATGTCTGGAGTGCCCAGTGGCCTGGATTCCTCTATACCATTACTATATACTGGAGAGTAAATGGGAAAAAAATATGGGAACACTTTCTCCTAAGGAAACCTGAAATTTTCCCCAGAGCAGCAGCTGATTTCTACCTTCAGACACAGATGTCCCTTAGTATGTAGTGTCCAGGAGTTACACTGGAAGCTCTGGTTTGTAGGTGAGTCTGACACTGAAAGAAATAAAATATAACATCATAGCCACATTTAAGTGAACACACTACTAACCATGTATTTCACTGAGCAGAGAAGGTGAGCATAGATGTAGAATGACAAATACAAGATCGTTTCAACTGACTGTACAGAGGCACTGAACTTTTTAAAAATATGCTTGTTTTGAAATGGGAATTGCCTTGCAGGGGTACTTAAGTTGCAGCTGGGCCAATTATCATATCCAATGTATTACTGGAATACAGCAGTGTAAATCTAAATTGTAATTATTATTCCACCTTTCACAGCAGACAAAAATATCACTGCAGTCACATATGGAGTTCCCTTTAAAAGTTCTATTTTCACCCACGATAATTTGCTGAGGAAGATTATATGGGGGGTAGGGGGAGGGCAGAGGCAGGGAGGGTGATGAAATTTTGATGCTTTACCTGTAAGTAAATTGCTTAAATTTTTTGGTCTGAAATACCTATCGCACAACTGCTTGATTTATAAGTGCCCAAGAAAAGGATAATTGCTCCTGTTTTCATTCATGACAACATTTTCCATTACAGACACTACTCTTTTAATTTTCTACTTAGAGAGAGAACTAAAGGAAATTTATATAATACAATAACAAAAATAGAAAGTAAGGTAGCTACAACATTCAAGCAATATAGGGGACAGGTACTGCTCTATTACGCTGTACCAAATTGTGTGATGAGTGCAATGTGAATTTAATATTCACACAAGGAAACCAATGAAAGTAAAAGTTTAATGTAAAAATCTTAGCAGGCCCTTATCTCTAGTTTCTAGTAGACTGCCTTTACACACACATTCCCCTTTACTATTGCTCTCTCTTTTTTTTCTTCTTAAATTATATGATTTCATTCAGACTATAAGGAATAGAGCTCAAGTTCTGCTAAAACATTCTAATGGCTTGTAAGATGCTGTCCTTTTCTGTTTACCTATCACCACTTAAAAGTAAAAATTTATTTTATGCTGGTCATGTAGAACACATCTCCATTGCACGTTTCCTCCTTTTCTTTTTCTAGCTAATAACTTGGAGTAGGGATTTAAGTTAAACGGTTCTACACCTTGACCTCCATCTTGATGTGAACCATAGGTGGCAGAGACAGTATTAGAGTCATCTCGGGGGTGTTATGCAAAAGACTTCAGTGCTTATATAGTAAAGAAAATTGTGCTTTAGTGTTAGCGTGCTGAGTGTGCATTATAATTCTCTAACTNATTGCTTAAATTTTTTGGTCTGAAATACCTATCGCACAACTGCTTGATTTATAAGTGCCCAAGAAAAGGATAATTGCTCCTGTTTTCATTCATGACAACATTTTCCATTACAGACACTACTCTTAATTTTCTACTTAGAGAGAGAACTAAAGGAAATTTATATAATACAATAACAAAAATAGAAAGTAAGGTAGCTACAACATTCAAGCAATATAGGGGACAGGTACTGCTCTATTACGCTGTACCAAATTGTGTGATGAGTGCAATGTGAATTTAATATTCACACAAGGAAACCAATGAAAGTAAAAGTTTAATGTAAAAATCTTAGCAGGCCCTTATCTCTAGTTTCTAGTAGACTGCCTTTACACACACATTCCCCTTTACTATTGCTCTCTCTTTTTTTTCTTCTTAAATTATATGATTTCATTCAGACTATAAGGAATAGAGCTCAAGTTCTGCTAAAACATTCTAATGGCTTGTAAGATGCTGTCCTTTTCTGTTTACCTATCACCACTTAAAAGTAAAAATTTATTTTATGCTGGTCATGTAGAACACATCTCCATTGCACGTTTCCTCCTTTTCTTTTTCTAGCTAATAACTTGGAGTAGGGATTTAAGTTAAATGGTTCTACACCTTGACCTCCATCTTGATGTGAACCGTAGGTGGCAGAGACAGTATTAGAGTCATCTCGGGGGTGTTATGCAAAAGACTTCAGTGCTTATATAGTAAAGAAAATTGTGCTTTAGTGTTAGCGTGCTGAGTGTGCATTATAATTCTCTAACTATTTTCAGCAAGGTATTTTATGAGATTCAGTGTTTTCAGATGCCATATATTTGGTACAAGGTGGCATTAAATTTTTCATGTAGGGTTCATTAGCAAGGCATACATGTTAAATTTAAAATTTTTCTTGTACTTTTCACACAGAAGTATGCCAAGTGGCTGACCAAAAATCTCAATCTTAGACTCTGAAACTAAATTATTTTCTTTTTTTTAAAAAAAGAAATTGTGTAAACAGTGTGATTCATTATAGATGTGCTGGAAAAAATATACCATAGGGAAAATATTTCCTGTTATAAATATACAGACTGTACCAAGCCAGGAAAATCTGCTAAAACCATTTCTGTTTTACTCAAGGTCAGTTTTACAATATTGCTCCAGATGGTTATAGAGCAAAGACCTCACTTTAACATAATGGATTGTGGGACTGGAGTTACTCTTTATAAAAGAGAAACCCTTTTTGAGAGCTTAAACTTGTCTAGAGAGACAGAAGTCCTCATGTCCAACATTACCTCATCAAAACTTCTTTCAGTCATACCCAGAAGAAAAAAAGGCAGCCCTTTCCTTCTAGTAATTTACCTTCAGTCTGTCACTACATTATATAATGCAGATGCTTTCTAGAGCTGTCTGTGTAGACATATACAATCTCCTGCCCTGTGGTCTTTCTGAGTGCATATATAAATGTATATATATACACACACATGCAAACACACACAGATATCCAGCCAAGTACACAAATGTACTTGGAATTCTATCAAACAGCAATTCAAAATCATGATTAATTATGAACCATTGTCGAGAGGGCTTCAAATTTGCCAGGACAATTTTCCTGAATAGAGTTTTGTGTTTCTTTGCATCTTTTAGCCCTCAGCTGTTAATGTACTGATGGAAGCCCAAAACTTCATGTACACCATCCATTCAGCAGAGCTGTTAGTGCTCTGTCAAGGAGCAAGCACCTCTACTCTGCTTGCTGTGGTATTCATAAATTTTGTAATTACTTTTGATTCTCAAACCTTTTATGGAGAAATGGAAAAAAAGAAAATCAGTTTAAAATTACCTTAAATTAATCTTGAACTTATCCAGCTATGGGCATGGTAGTATTGGGTCAAAGGCTGGATTTATCTTGCAGGTCTTTTCTAACCTTAATGATTCCATAATTCTGCTAAGCTAGCTCAAGAGAAGAAATAAAGAATGATCCTATTTCTTTTGGAAACCAAAATCAAACCGTTTTACCATTCAGAAATATTCATGGGGGTTTTTTTAATTTTAGATAAAACATTATTAAAAATGAATTGTACATATAATTTCTTTTAATATTCCATTAAGCAACTGTGCTGAATGCAATTTTATTTGCATGTGCTATTTACAACCTACAGGTACCAATGTCCTCTGGGGTTCATTTAACAGACATTTAGATAGGAGGGAAAAAAACATTACAACTACAACAAGGTGGTGTATTTGGAGAGCATATCCAAACTACCCAGAACAAATGTTGAAGTCTATTCCAAAATTATTTAAGCTAAGAATTTAATAGAAGGAAAAAGACTCAGGGGTGAATAAAAACAAAAAAAGTTGTCCTAGACATCGATGCTATATTTGTTCAGCTGAAGTATTGTATTTTCATTTTACCTTCGGTACAATGACTCCCATCATAAATTACCCTACCAATCTGACATGATGAAGTAGGATTATGAATAATTCTTAGAGAATTCTAGATAGTCATCACCACCCTTGGCCATCCATACCACAAAAAGAGCTTAGTTCAGATGTTAACTCTTCTTGTATTCATATAATTCTTATTTTCAAGGAACATTACAGCTACATTCCTAATCTTCTCTCTTCATCAGTGCTATTTTCCACCTCTTGGTTATCTTTGTTTCCCCAACCCTTCCCTGCTTTGTCCTGTGTGTCAAGTGCGTTCTTTCAACTATTCTTTTTTAAACACGATTGCTAGTCCAGAACATTTGAGTGTTTTATATCTAGCTCAGCCACTTCCCAGTACATGCATTTCAGAATTTCACTGTGTCATTTTTAACCTTTGTTCAGCTTTTACTGCCAGGACAAAAGTCTCAATATGTATCAGGTATTTTATGTGCCATTAAAATACCATACTATCATAACTTTCTTTATCTGAGTGTACCAGTGTTTTAAACCACATTCCACATGAACAGTAGTTTTTACTGTCTTCTTACTAACTCTCACTAACACATAAGAATTTCCCTCACTCTGAGATGCAGAGTGACTGCATCTCGGGTTTGGCTTGAGTCTGCACTTCAATATTATATTATCACATTACACTGCAATGCAGGTGCCATACCAAGAGGGGAAAAAGTAATTAAACACCTTATGCACAACAGTTAATAGTAAAAAACACCCTAAATTAATCCCCAAAATCATAATGAGGGGGAAATCACTAAATCCGAGGTATTAAGGCAGTTTAAGATTATCTTTCAATGCCTCCTACTCAAAAGACATCCTGTTTCGGGGCAAGAGGGAGGAGAGGCATTTATGCGGATGCATGCCAGTGACTCAGAACAAAGCAGAGTAACTAAAACTATCAATTTTAGAAACATGAAACACCAATCACGACTGAGATATAAAAAAGTCATTTTTAACCATTTCATTTAAATAATTGCAAATAACACAACAATTTACTGTAGTTAGCTAAGATCCTGCAAAGTGAAAAAAAAATGAGGTTCACCTGTAGTAAGCGGCTTGGTACAACACTGGCATTCCTAATCAAATTTGGGACGGTTGAGTTACACAGATTCAGTTTATTTAATTAACTTACAACTGCTTTGTACTCATGGTAGATGGTCAAATTATATTATTTGTGACAACACTAAATAAAATAAATAAAAGAAAATGAGGCACATGATGTATTACCAGGATAAATCATACCACAAAATGTAGGGAGATGAAAGCCTACAGCAACAACACTTAGCACACTTCATTTGATTCTCATCCGTCAGCTTCAGTGCCAGTGACTCAAAAAAGAATGCAAAGGTAAATGAACACCAAAATATGATATACAGCACTTGAGAAAGAATCACAAAGAAATAAATCAAAACTCCAGTGTTATTTTAGGCCAAGGCTTATTCAAAATATGGGATTTTCATAATAAGATGCTGCTAGCATAAAAAAATCCCAGCAGAAATACAGTCATAAAAAATACAAGTAAATGAAATAAACCCACTTCTAGCTAAGCGTCAGGGGGTAGATTTTTCTATTTTCTTTTTTTGTTTGTTTGTTTGTTTTTGTTTTGTTTGGTACTTTTTGTTTTAGTAGATAGTTATATTCATTCTGTCCTAAAGAGGATGATGCATAGTCACCTAAAATTTCAACTGTGGCTCATGATGCTGACTGCCTTCTTATTTGCCTCAGTGTTCACAAACAAGTGGTCCTCTGTCTCTTTTTTTCTTTCAAGAATTGAGATAGGCTTTTGATGGGCTTACAGGTTGTATGTCCATGGGTCATAGTTCAGAGGGATGCAGATAGGGGGACTTTGCCAGCTAGAGAGGTTTGTTGCCAGCTCCTGCACAGCGTGGTGGCTCTCTCCTGTTGTGCAACACCTCGTGCCAGACATAGCTTTTTGACAGGCTGGTCAACTGGAGGTTGTGCACAGGGCTATCCCTGTGGGGAAAAAAGTTGGGGTGCTCCTTGCTAAGGGGTGGGGGGTGTGATTGGGACCCATAGTAATGCCAATAGAGAAAGAGACCTGCATAAAACACAAGACCTGAAAGATCTCAGCATACAAAAAATAGAATTTTCCAACAGCCTGCTTGTCCTGAAGCAAACTGAGCTGCTGGCAGGAGTTGCACATGGCAGCAGAGAAAGCAGCAGGTGTTACCCAGACTCATAGAAACAAGGAGCCATTTGTGTAGAGGCCAACCCATCCTCCACCTTGCAAGTGACACCAGCTCACACTATTGCCCTGGAAAAGTTCTTGCACATTTGCTCTACAATCCATGGGGGATGTTTTCTCCCTCTCTTCTGACACTTTTTATGAGCCACTGTTGGGACATAGTAGGCTAATTAAATGAATAAAACCTTCAGTAAAACCACCAGGTCTGCGAGATATCTGAGGGGAAGCACAAACAAGACACGTATTGCAAGTTTGTCCGATGTGAAATGGGAAAAGTGAAAATGAGCCTTTGTATGCCGTGCTGTACCAAGGTCAACCCTACCTAGACAATCCTCAAGCAGTCACGCTATTTAGGGGTTTTGGACTATTAATGTTGCACAAGCATATCAGCATTCATTATCACATTAAGTCTGCAATGTTGATTGGTTTTGCTTTCAATAATCGGAGCTCTTTCTCGAGGTTAACTAGTCTATGACTGCAGCTTGAATGTTTGATTTCCTTTTTTCTTAATTGCATGTAGAAGAAACACATTGGAATGATTTTTGACCACCTACTGCTATATCTCATAAGATTTATATCAAGTTCTTTTATTAACAGTCTGAAAAGCAGCAGCAAAGAAAAGCTTTGATGATAACAATAAAAAAGCCCTAAACCTTATTTCATACCTGTAACATCATTCCCAGGAAGATATTTTCCTAGTGTTTGCACCACAAATGCTTTTTATATTACTGAAACTTAAATTGTAATACTGTTGCAAGTAGGGATGAAACATTAACAAATTTAGGCTGCTAGAGCTGCATGAAGTTAAGATTATACATTTCAAAGGTTTAAATAGGTGTTTGCCTAAGAGCAGCAATCTCTATGGAAAACAAGTTTGAGAAAGAAAACACCAGTTGGATTTTCATTCCATTATCATTGAAATGGCATAGGGCTTTTTTTGTTAATGACTGAATAAATCAGAATTTCAGCTTTATAGTCACAGCATTTCTCCTAGTTATTCTGTGTTTGATGCAAAACTGAACACTAGCTGAAGAAATAACTCACTTTACAGTGGAATGTAGCCTGCAAATTTGAATTGGTCACTTGGACTAAATGATCATGCTAAGTCCTTACCAACTAAAATATTCTATTCTTATTAGCTGAATTACTTCCCAGGAAAAAACAACCCCCAAATAAGTGTGATTTAATTTATCATTATAATTATAATAAGAAGAATCTGAAGATAGTGTTCTTGTAGAGATGGTAAAGATGATAAGGATGATCCAGGGAATTATAAACTCATGATCCTTGCTTAAGTACGTAAGAAAATTGTTGAGAAAGTCATTACAAATGTCATTATAAAGTACCTGAGGCACAAACCAGCATAACTTCCTGTAAATTTTGTTTAATATATTAGAATCCTTTGAAAAAGTTCAGGTGAGTAATGAAAGAAATTTAGATATACTGAAACTTAAACAGTTTATGATTAAACAGCTCTCAGATTTATTAAGGTGAAATAAGGGTAAAAATTAGGAAATAAAAATAAAGAATTAAAGAATGGATCTTAACAGCTTTTGGCATGAAACCTATTAAGTATCATTTGGGGCCCAAATGCACATTTCCCCTTTTTCCATTCCCCTCCTGCCCTGAAGCACTGCATGGTTGAGCCATTAGGTTTACCTTGGGTCTCTGTAACCCAGACAGCTTCCACAATCTTTCTCTAGCAGAAATGCAAAATCTTTTCCTGCTCACTATGGATTTGAAGCAAACCCTAATGCAGTGTCTGTCCCACTAGCAATAGCCCTCATAGGTTTTTAAAGAATGGGGTATAAAAAGCACCCTATGAAAACACACCAGCACCATACAGAGATATAAACACAAATTTTAAGCTCATGGCTGATGAAACTCTTCTTATCACAACCCAGTATTATTTCCTGCCTGAATAAAAACGCTGAAAATAAAATGCCTGATGTTTATGATTCAGTAGTCCTGCAGTCAACTGAACTGGCAATTAAAAATTGCATCCATGAAAAATGATCTATATATACACACAAGAACTAGAAGTAATGATGTAGTTGGCTAAAATGAGAGAATTTGAAGAAAAACCTCCTGAGGTGGTTAATGTAATCTGCATCAGGCTTCTTACAAAGGTCTGCAGGACGAAGCTCTTAAAGCCTGAACTGCAGCCCCTCCACAGTTTTTGCAGTTATTCAAACCTACATGGGGCAGGAGTAAAGTTCATATGTGGCAGCACTTACACCCACATAGTACAGGTCAATGTCAGCAGAAACCAGCTCAAGGCACGGTCTCATCGAGCTCATCTCTAAATTCATCATGCTACTTTAAGACTGGAAAGCTCTAAAAGCCATCAACTCTATTGCCTTAAAATTCAATGCCTGTAAGAAATTCAGAATATACTTTAATATCTTTCTAACTGTTTTAATAAAATATATAATTAACTAAATGAGGATCATAAATGTTATGATGTTATATATAAAATGTGACCTGATCAATATATGTAAATGACTTGACTATTTTATTCTTGGTGAAAGCATCTGAGGTCCAGGAAAGTATTCGTAACATAGCGGCCTCAGTATATTTTCCAACAGAAAATTCTGAAGGAGGAGAGCTATTTTATCATTATAACCATTAACATGATTTATAAGCCCCAATAAAATGGGCAAACTCTGATCTATTTTAATCTAGTGCATTAATAGTGTGAACCATACTCAGAGGCATGGCACTGGCAATAGGAGAACCAGAAAGACTCTCAGGTTCCCAGCAGACACTGTTCTTTGACACTCTTGCTGCAGCTTCCTCCACAGGGCTGGAGCTACTGGTGTGCTCCTGCTGTCACCAGGACTAGAAGAAGCTGGAAGCTGGCCACGAGATTTCATGAACTCCTGAACCACACAGCATCCTAAATTACATCCATATATGAAAGCAAGCAGTGAGGAGGGGAAGAAGTGGCAAACCAGCAAAGCTCATTGAAACCCCCATGAGTTTCACCAGCAGGAGCTGGAGGTGCAGAGCTGAACACAGGCAGTGAAGCCCTCTGCTCAGAGCCATGCAAATGATCAGAACTGAAATTGATGATACCTTCAAGAATGACAAATCCTAAACAAACCACAGGCTGATTCAATAACTCATAAATTTATCTTTTCAAAATTTTTATCTCTGTCAATTCAGAAATTTTTGCACACAGCTCAGTGTGATAATCATTTTATTCATCGACACCATCAGACTGCTGTCACCTATACCTTGCTGATAATCAACTGTGTGCCTGGATTTAATAGTCAGAAGTCAAAATCACCTGGTACCTGCCCATCCTTAGCATGGAAGAAACACTAATCTTAAATGCCTATTGAGAACAGAGCACCTTGATGGCTTATGTCAATGTCTTCAATTTTTTTTTTTTACAGTAATTCTCTGAAACATTCAAGAGGGGGGAAAATGACAAAAGCAGCAATGAAAAAATCATCATGAAAGCAAAAAGAATATTTGCAGGTTACAAAAATTAAAGGTAGGGGCTGTCCAGCTCCAACAGAAAAAGAACCAAACCCACAAGTGTTCCTATGAGTGGGAGAGTGGGGTACAATAAAAGGAAGAGGAAGGGAGTGAAAAATAAACAGTAAAGAAAATATTCATTAATTCTACTCAGAATTCTGGAAGAGAGGGAGGGATCTGACCATTTTAAAATAAAGAGATCATAAGAAACTGTTATTGATCCCAAGGGATGGAGAAGAAAGCAGATCAGGAAATGTTTACATAGATAAGAGAGGTATGTAAAATGGCTGGTCTATTGCCCATGAGAGGTTTCAATTACTTCTCCAATCAGCACAACAGTGGGATTACAAAGAAAGCATTCATTTTCCTGGAGCTGGGACAGAGTCAACAGGTTTGAAAAGACATTCTGGAGTTAGTTTAAGGAATTAAATCAAATAAAATGGGCAAATATTTATAATTTAGTGTTGAGAACAGAGTTTCAAATATACATGGCTAAAAATCCCTCAAACCAAAAAGCACATAAGTAGTAAAACTTTTACAGATAAAAATACTTGTGCAGATTAAGTAATTTAACAGAATTTGTATGTCAAATTTACTTTCAAGATCACTGAAAACTTGTGCAATTCAGTTACAAGATAACTTGTACTTTGCTTTCATTTGTTCTCATACCCAACAGTATTTTACTTAAATGAGAAACCACACATTGCCTTGAAAATCCTGTGAACCTGATGAAACCCTGTGCACTCTTCAGCAACATTAAAATTGTGCTACCAACCTTTCAATGCTGAAATAAATGAATGGAAGACACTGTTGCTCTAAGGTCTCAGTACCCAAGAGACTTTAATGTGTAACATCATGCAGTTCTTATATTTCCAAGAGGCTCCTGCGAGCACCAACCTTTACAGTGTTATAAATAACACATGGGTATTGTAGCTGAAGGCCACAGTATGGTATAAACTGAATTAGGTAACCTCATACTAAGATAATTAGGAGTATTCATGCAATGCAGTACCCGAGTTGAGGGTGCTAATTTGCTGGGAATGACCAGCACTTTCTTCCATCACTTCCAGTTAAGATTCACCACTCTGTCTACACTTTGCTGATATTTCTAAACCCAAGTTCAACAGTTTCAGAAGTTTCAAATTGCATTATTTTTCTTTATTATTTCACCAGACTTTCATATATCCATATTCTTAGTCCACTTTTCACTCAGTCTTCTGCCCTCCTCTCCTGTTCTTCTTTGTCCCATTTCCACCCTGGATAAATCAGACTTGTACAGACTTTCCATAACTAGAGTTATACTACATTTGGACACAAAGTGCTCAATATTTTTGCTGAAAATGGCAGGTAGTCCCAATGGGCATGTCTTCCCTAATTATAAGCCTCAGCTACTTTCCCCTCTATATCCTACTGCCTCCAGTGGCATTTTGAATGTTCATGTTTTAAACTTAACTTCAGACTGAGTAGATTCTCAGTAGATTCCCTGTTTAGATAAACTCTATGCATTTATCTTTTCTAAACCTTCAACATGAGAAAAACCTCTTGTTGTAGTGTTTGGCTGTTTATTACATGAGCTGGAAAAGAGTCAGAAACCCATCAGCAGGAAAAGACAAGCAGAAACAACCAAAAAAAAACCCCAAACAAAATAATATTTTCTCTGGCTGATGCATTGATACTTCTTCTCTGGCCGGGTTTTTCACTTCATAAACTGATCAATGGCCATTAGCTGAGGCACTGAGTTCCATTATAAGTT
Source organism: Aleadryas rufinucha (assembly GCA_013397815.1). NCBI lineage: Eukaryota > Metazoa > Chordata > Aves > Passeriformes > Aleadryas > Aleadryas rufinucha. The sequence goes on from VZTH01000058.1 coordinate 190,661, forward strand.
CAAATGGACATCTGGCTATTGCAGAGGGAGATCTTCCAGCCTTTAAACCATGTTGGGGCGCATTGGGCCCTTCCAGGGCAGTGTCAAAACCAGGTTTATTTATTTTTTAAAAAAACTAAACTGGGAAATCAAGGAATCCAGGTAGAAGTAGTAAAGAAAAACATTCACTTGTAAGTAGTAAAACAAAAGAAGAGCAAACCTGTGTTGAGATAAATAATTAAACCAGTTAGATTGTTTAAGTTTCATTTTCCTTTCAAAGATCAAGGCCAATTCCCTACTGGTTTTGGTAAAGTGAAGTGATAAGTTGGGTGCTCATAGGTTGTGGGGATACATTTGCAGTTACTGGCAATCTTGTAATTTACAGCTACCAGTACTCAAACTTCCTTTGCCTGAAATCCTGTAAAGTGTGCTTAAATGGGCCTGTCAGGGCTTTCACTTGGCAGCTCTGGGGCCACATCCTTGCTGCAAAGGATAGTTGAGTAATGCATGGACAATCAGAAAAATTATAAAATTACCCCAGCTGGAGCCCAGGCTGGGGTCTCTGCCAGGGCTGCAGAGGCTCTGTGACTCCACAGGGGCTGAAAGCCACCGGCTAGGACTGAAGTGACACTGGTGTGAGGGTAGTGTGGGACATCAGGGACAGGGTGAAGGGGGGCAGCCGGAGGGAGAGAGTGTCCTGCAGTCAGGTACCCCAAAAATGTGCCCCAGACCCTTCCAGCAGCGTGTGGAGAGGAGCTGGCCTGCACAGGGGCCTCCAGCATGGGATGAACCAGCGCAGGAGCACAGGGCTTTGGGAGCTTGGTGTCCTGTTACCCTACTGCCTTGTCCCTGCACTGGTGATAGGGGAATAGGGGGCAAGATTCCCATTTCAAAATCTGCAGAATTAGATACTTGTGGCCTATTTGCCACAAATTTTTTAAGGAAAAAAAAGAAACAAAACTAAGATAAAAATTGGAAGTTTAGAATGTGCTCAATCCTGTTCAGATCAGATTCTAAAACAGCATGAAGATCTTTAAGTCAATTGAATTAAATTCATAAGTTTTTGGGGGCCCAGACAATGAAAATAAGCAGATTTGGATCCAGTTCTTAGATGTTCCCAAAAAGCTGCACATACACAAGAAGGTATAAGATGAGAGGCATATGCAATTTCCAATATTTCTTTTTTTTTTTCTTTTTTCAGACATTGCATTTTTCAGAACCTAGATCACTTTTCCAGATGTAGCTGCACAACAGGAAGGAATGACAATCTTGCTCCTTCTGTGATGGAGTGCTTTTAGATATATTGACCAAAACTTAAAGGACCTTCTCAGTTTCTGGTGCTTGCTGGAGAGTTACACAGGATCCTCTGTTTATAACTGCACCCGTTCTTTCTTTTCCCTCTTCAGTATTGCAGGAAATTTTCTACTTTTCAAAATTCTTCCTGAAAATATATTGCTTGCATCTTTCCAAGATGAACCTAGTTTTTATATTTATGAGGCATGGTTTGATTATCTGTAGATGCTATTTCATTATTTCTTTGTCTTTCTGGTATGTTTCTTCCTTCCATTTTAGCATCAATTCATTAAGAAAATGTAGATTTATTGTCCTCTTTGATTAATAAAGATATGGAAAATGTTTTTGCAAGAATTAATGTCATTGTATTACAAATTTATAATTGTACAAGTTATCGTTAAGAAAAACGCATTAAGAATTAACAGCTTCTAGTAAGTATGAGAAATAGTTTATAGAAAACAATCCATACTTCAGAATATCTCGAGCATAGCCACATAAGAGCATATATTTTTCCCTTACACCTAAATGGTATTCAGAAAATAAAACAGATTTTGTGTGAATTAGACAGACTATATTTATTCCTTCTCATCAGTTGTTTCTCACCAACATGTTACTTCCCCCACATTTGTATCTAAAATAATGCTCAGGTGTTCATCACAAGAACCTGTGACAGTGACTTATGCCCGTACACTTCTCACAAGCAACTGTAACTTTGATTTTTACACTATAACTTTGACATTTACATTGGTCAAGGGTGTACTCTTCAAAGAGCACAAAGAGGAAAAGGTTGTCCATGAAAAGATGAAACATCTAATTAGGCTCAAAGTGACAACAAAAAATGCAACGAAATATTCATGAGCTTAAATAAAAAAACTTTTGAAAAAATAGAAAGAACTTTAAAAACCAAGTATGGATCAATGGATTAGACAGGCCACCCCATGGTGTGACTATCAGCCCAGTCTCCCTAAAGGGCTTGGCCTTGTCCCAGCTCATCACTGAAAGGGGCCCGTGCTGCGCTGCCCTTCCCAGGCAGGGGCGAGCCTGGGTGTGACAGGCACTGTTGAGCAGGTGGCACCGGGACTCTGAGGCAGAGAGGTGGCTGGGGTGACTGAGGATGTCACTAATCACTCCTGCCTCACAGCATTTCTCATTCACAACAAGGAAAACAGAATGTAAACACCACAAGGTACAATGAAAGCTGCCCTATTATAGCTACTCCTTCCTCACACACAGCAGATTTACTGTGCAGGGAGCAAGGACAAGGGAGTGCAAATCCTTTTTAATAGAATGAGGTAAAAACAAAATAAAAATGAAGCATGTATTGTGCTTGTCTTTTCTATGAAGAGGTCAGGAGTTTGCTTTTGAAGGAGAAAGATTTCTGTTGTTGTTGTTTAAGTCTGTAATGGTAATAGTATTACTAAAATGGTTAGACAGTCTTAAGAACCATGGCCAGACAAATATCCAAATCTGCTAAGGAAGTGGAGAGAGAAACTAAGGAATTAGCAGGCAAATTCACAAGTTCATTTAGATCAGAAGAGACCCCTGGGGACTGGAAAGTGGCTAACATAACAAAGTTATTTTAAAAGTGCCTGGAGACAAAACAGGAAACCATAGACCAGTTAGCTTGATGTAAAGTGGGGAGAAACTCCTAGAATATCAAATGGGAAAACACTTGAAGAAGCACAGCTTGATTAAGGATTGACAGTATAAGAGTGGAGAGAGGAGAGAGCTCGGGGTTCATGGTTTGCTAACTTGCTGGGATTCTTTGAGGAGATTTCTGCCACAGTAGTCAGGGAATGCAGTAGGCACCACCAATATAAACCTTTCTCTCTATTAAAGAAAGCATATTCTCTACTTCAGATGAGAATTAACTCCTCCTCTGATGGCATACCACCAACCCAATCATGTCCAGACACACCAAAACATTCCCTGATGAGTACCATGTTTTGGGGAAAGCTGGTCTTCCATAAATACATTTCTCACACAGAAATTATCTGAACCAAATCTAATGAACAATTTAATGTTACTTTTCATCAGCTGTGTCTGGAAATATCAGTAGCAATGCTGCTTATCAGAAATCCTTATTAATGTTGTAAAATACTTTGCAAGAAAAAATAACAAGAGAAAAAAATAAGAATTGGATCCTGTTTTTAAATCCTCAAAATGGAAACAGCTTGAAGTTTGATTTCTTTATACTTTACATGAAAGTAAGCACATTCTCTTGATATGCCACAGTCTGTAGATAATGAACCAGGCAGAAAAGACAGTCCTGAAAGTCTGCTTTGATTCATGGGCGAGACAGGACAATAAAGGCAATGAATATGAAGCCATCTACCTCTCAGTAAGCATTTCAAATCAGTTTCATGATTATAAATAATTGTTACCATATTTGTAAAGCTGAACGCTAAATTCCTCTTTTTGTTAAAGAGATAATTTTCCAATTCATGTAAGCAGAAGTTACCCTCTTTCCTCTCTCCCTTTTAAGTAGCTGTAACTTGTGCTAAGTTTTATTTCATGAAATAAGAGACCCAAGATGCTGATCAGTGCAGTTAACTGAAATGGAATGTTACCCAAAAATGAAACGTTGCTGCAAAGGAAACATTTGGCAAATGCAGAAGTCAGATTGTGGTCATGCAGAAGCACTTTACGATTAGAAATGTCTCATTCTATTCTTCTGCCTACCCTTGAAGAGCCAAAAGTAACTTGGATTTTTGGCTATAGGTTGTGAGCTTCCAGACTGGGATGACTGCTGATATGTTTCAGAGGATCAAGCTGGTTGACAAGACGTGCCATTTTCAACAGAAATAGCCTGGCTGCTACAGCAGTTCCAACACATATGAGTTCACATGCCAGAAGTATATCTGCATTACCAGCAGGAAGGCTGTAAATTATGAACTAAAATTGTTTATTTAATGATGAATTTGGTACTATTACTCTCACAATCAAGAACTTTCTCAATTAGGAAAAAAAAAAGTTGCAGAAAGGTGGGATAAACAAGAATTATCCACTGAAATTCCACTGCTTTGCAGAAAACTGATGAGATTTTTGAAGAAAAGGTAGCAACCATAACAGAAACTCAACCAGCAAAGAACCATAAAGAGATACTGGGTTTTAAGACCAGAATAACAGCAAGAGTTGGAAACAGCTGATTTAAAAGATCAGCTGAGAAGAATCCTGTCAGCTATTTTCTGTACTGCCCTGAAAAAAAAAAAAAAGAGCGAAGATAGGGAGTGGATAGACTGCCAGCAATTACATGCACATAAACCCAATAAAACTACACATGTGGCACTGAGGGCTAAAGAGGTAAACTGGCATCAGAAGCTTCATATGATAGCTTATATGCCTTACATCATAGCTAACCAACACTACTTATCTTAGAAACAGACAATTAAAAAGTGGCAGCACAATCTGTGATTAACTTCTGTGTCTTGAGCATTGTGAACACAGAAAATGGCAAGACAGATTTAAATATAATCTAAAACATGATATTCACAACTACTGGTATTCATGACTTTTCTCAGATTTTCCTTATTCTTTCACCAGCCTGAAAAATATCAGATTTCCATTCAAAAAGCGTCATCACTCTCTCCATATATATCAACAGCAAATTTGCACATATGATACAGAGTGCCATGGTGTGCTTTGCAACAGCTTTTGCAGCCAAATATTTTCTTCTTCCTACTCTATAGTTGCTCACAGAAGCTCCAACATGGTGTTCACCCCCTTTCCCTTCCTCCCTCTTAAGAGAGGAACAAAGACTCCATAGAGTTCTATTATTATCAACATAAATCAGTTGTCAAGATAATATCTGCCGGACAAATCCTTTAAGTGATGATCTTCATGATGGGCTAAAGTCACCTGTTTGTCTTCTTTTCCTTTAATAATAGAATCATTGAGGTTGGACAAGACTTTTAAGATCATTGAATCCAACCATAAATCTAACCCTGCCAAGTCCACCACTGGACCACATCTTTAAGTGCCACATTTACATGTCTTGCCAAAAAAAACTTTACAGAGTTTGGCTGTACCTGCCCCCAGATCTCTGGATGTCATTGATTTTAGATGTTGCTCAAAAGAAATGAGAAATCTACCTCAGGCCAATCTCCTTAGAGCATGCAGCCCAGTCCAGTCATTCCCAGAGATAGTTTGCTCATTTTCCATTCTCCACTGATAATTTTTTTCAGGTTTCAGCTCCATGCAACACTGTGCCCCACCAGAGAAAGCACTCCTCTGTCTGTTCTTTCCTCTTACATCCAGAGATGTAGCCAAAAACTGATATCCACAGCATTGCCTGCTTGCAAGTGGTCACAAGCCAGTTTCCAGCTCCTATCACTGTGCAGGTTGACACAGTCACAAATATTCCAGCTACCTCTTGTCACCACCTGCAGAAAAACAGGGCAGCAGACAGCTCCTAATTTCTCCCTGCTCACGCACATGATTTGCTAGAAGCAGACTCCCAGCTCTGCCCAATATCTTTCTGGGATGATTCACATAGCTCAGCCTGAAAATCTGTAATTACAATTACTCCTAGCCCTGGCTAAATTGCTAGTTTGAAGGTTTCTCCCCCAATTATATTCCCACAGCTCAATGCCAAATTACACAGTATTATCGGAAATGTCATCTAAGACTTTGGAGGCTTATCAGAGTTGGCTTAACTGGTTGGTATGAGACCCTTTTAATGAGATGATTAGCTACATAAAACAATGAAAAACCTTGAACCCTTGTATTTGGCTGATAATATATATAAAAAACATTAGTAAGAGTTTTAGTCCTGGTAAAGTGGTAAGTGGATAAAACTGGCTGCTGCTCTAATGAGATAACCACCTGGCTAAGGGTTCTAAAGAATATTTAAATATGGACTGTGAAAATACCTCCTTTGTTCCCTCACTTCCCTTTTTGCAAGTCTCTGCTTTCTTCCGAGTATGACAGCAGACAGCTTTCCTTGCACAGAGATCTTCTGCTTATAATCTTCACACTAAACTCTGAGAATAGCCAGATAGTCTTTCCAGACATAGCAAAATGCACCCATCTTTTCACAGCTATATGAAAAATACTCCCAGGGTTGATGGGTCAGGTTGTTTTTCAACTGCTATGTAGTAAATAAAGTAGTAAATCAAACGATATTCAAACAACATAAAACACTGCATTTTTTAGACAGGCATGTCTCATAAACACCTTGTCCAATTCATTTCTCTCACCATCCTCTCTTAAAAAAAATAAGTACAAGTTCTTCTGAGGAAGAGGAGAGCACATGAGAAATGTCTTGGCTGCATAGTGAAGTTGAAAATGAAATCAAACTCAGATTTATGGCAAAAAAGGCTAATTACTGGCTTAAACACGGAAACAATTGTCTCATATAATATATGGTGATGAATCAGCAGAGCAGCCACAGGTCACAGGGGACAGTGTGAGGAATGAAACTGCTGCTTCTATCAAGGGGTCACACTTCATCAAGAGACAGATTATTTGGGGGAGACCAAACAATGCCAGAGCAGCTGCTACAAGGAGCTGGCCAGTCTGGAACAGGGACAAGATAGACCTCTCTCAGAAAGGAACAGGCCCAGAGAGCAGGGAGAAATGTGCTGCATCACACAGTATTAGCAGGACTGAAGGAACAGCCCCTTGCCCTGCCCAGCACAGCCGTGGCACAAAGCTGTGCCAATGTGCTGTAGAGGCCTCCCGAGACCCCCAGCACCAAACCCCGGCCAGCACACGTGATGCCTGCTCATCTTGGACAAAGGAACAGACTGATGGGGGTAAGCAGTCCTTGATTGGCTTACTCGGGGCTAAGCTGGAAATTCATTAATTGCAACTGTTAAATCCAGCAAGACAAAGTGTTTCTGCAGCTCTGCTTGATTATCTTCCCATAAGATACGTTCCAGGTAACTCCCAGAGCCCAAAAGGCTGCTGAGAGGCTGTAAGGCCACCCAGTTGCTTCCTGTGGGACACAGCTCACAGAGCTGCTTAATGAGCACATGGGGGAAAGTCCAGTGTGTCCCACCAGTCCACTTTTTTTTTTTTAACATAAAAAGCAAAAAACCCTTTCATTTGATGTTACCAATTTGTTTTCTTCCCAAAATCTTTCTTATGCTACTCTCATTTCCACTGCCAGGGACATTTCTGGGGCCTTTGTTTCAGGCGGCTAGTTGCATTTTTACTGTTTGGAATTGAACAAAGCTTTGTCACTTGTCAAGGTCTGTCTTTTCCATTGTATTTCACTGATTTTCAGTATTTTTTTTTTTTTCACAGGTGTGGTACTGAATGGCAAACAAATGTTCTCCCTTTTAAGAAAATTGGTTATTTTCTTGAGGAAGTCTACACTATTCCATAAATGATAATTGTCCCCACCCCTCTACCCCTTCTGAATATTTCTTCCTCTTTACTTCTTTTTTTTAATAATGCATTTTCATCCCTCTTTTATACTATTTTGCTTTATAGTCTGCATAGTTTGTGAAACTCAGCTCAAACTTTGGACTTCAGGTTTTTTCAGCCAAAGGGACACAAAAGACAACTCCAAAGCTGCAGCAAGACTTCAAGGAGTTAAGGAGAAGCTGTGTAAGCAGTAAGTTGGTTTTTTTCTGCATTGCATTCCTTAAATCAACCCTGACATTATTCTTCCCCATTCAATTTTATTATACCACTTAGCTTTCTTGTCATATTAGCAGGAAATTCCTATGCCTCATACCAGCACCACCAAGAAGAAAAGCTGCACTCTTCATTTAATCTGTTCCAGAGTGATCTCCCACATGGAGACCAGAAACTCTGCACCTTCTACCTAACCAGACCTTTTTGGGTATTTGTATTAGTAGTTGTATGAGACAGAAAAGCTTTAATATTGCAACAATTTTTGACAAAATTATAAACTCCTAAGATATATTTTTAGCCATGTATTTTGTAGGTAGAGGAAAACTTCATCAGCTTTACCCTATCTTTTAGTAGAAAGTCCAATATTTTCTAAAGAGTAGCCCTTCTTGACAGAAAAGTCTGTCTAAGTGTGCTCAAAACTCATTCTTCAGAAGAAGACAAAAGATTTTGAATAAGAAATAAAATTAAAAAAATATAATGGAAGGGTTCTTCTATGCAGCCACTGTTCTAATTCACTTAAAGCTAAGAACTCGTTCTGTCTAAGGGTCAGACATCAATGTGCCCCAAAATCCACAGCTCTGAAAGGTGATGCAAACACCAGAACTGAAAACAGCACTGGCAACATCCCAAAATATAGTCATGTAATACCTCCCTAAGAAAGCAATCTTCATATGGAGCTGTATTCCTAAATATTTCTAAAATGATGGAGAATTGTTTTCAAAAGGTTAAAGATCTCTTGCTGCGATGTTTGTGGAAATGCATTAGTGCCATGTGCCAACAGACTGTGTAGTTAAAAGGATTTCCAGTCTTCCAGTCTTCTCACAAATTGGGAAGCAAAACATGGGAGCCTGCAGAAGCTAGTATCCATATGGATTAACCTTAGGAACCAAATGCCCAGCACCACAAAGGTATCTTACACGATAATTCAGATAATGTAAGTGATTTACAAGAACGGACATTCATATAAAAACAAAAAGGGAAAGGGGAAAATAAAAGGGATGCCAGTTTAGTCATTTTATTAATAGGTAAGGTTGCTTGCTGGCGTATCTCCTTACTTCCTCAACCTTAAGTTCACAGTGACTCAGACTTCTGGAACAAAGACCAGAACAAACTGAGGTACCACTGCCTCATGACACAGCCACGGATCCATTGATGCATTCCCCTTAGTTTCGTAAGTATTTAACAAACACAGAAAATCCTCACTGACTGCAATCAGTTCCAGCTTCCAAATTGCAGACAACTGGATCACCAGTAGTTGCATTGACATTAAATTCCAAGATATGGTTTATTGGTGGACCTGGCAGTGTTAGGTTTACAGTTGGACTCAACGAGCTTGACGTTCTTGTCCAACCTAAACGATTCCATGACTCTTTGACTCCCTGCTGGCCTCTACCACAGTTTTCTGCTTTGCCATTGCATCCTATTTACTCACACACAGTGTCTCTGCTTCTCACAGCTACCCATATCCAAGTGCCTTCATTTCACTACTCCATGTATTGAAAATAATCTTATACACACATATGATCATATAATTTTCCACCAAATACATTTGGAAGGTACTTTTCTCTTTCATTTAGCTTCAGTTCCATCGTGATTTTCTGCAGTCTAGCCATTCATCCCTTCCTGGCAAGTCAAGGGCCACAGCAGTAATATTGGCTGTTACTGTCCTGCCAGCAGATGCTCCAAACTGGAGCAAACTAAGCAGGCACAGCAATTTTACCAGCCTCAGCCCAGCTTCCTGCATCCAGACTCGCTTTTCCATTCCTAACCACTTCTTTTCTTCACCACTGGCTTTCACTGCCTTCCATTAATAAGACAGCCTCACATAGCAAAGATCTTTGTATCACACTGACTTCTCCTCTGCATAATTGCTGATGCAGACATTGCCCTGAGCAGAGAGGCAGCTAAACTGCATGCCAGCATGGCTTGTCCCATGGCCATCAGAAAAAAGACTGTGCACTGCTGCCCCTTTTTCAAGAGCACACACATGGCTGGAACATGCTTTTTCCTTTCTGTCCATGCTAGTCTTCTTTTACAATTTTTCTGTTTGTACTTCCTTGTCCTCAAGGAGAATCAGATATTAACATAGCAAAAAAACCAAAAAAAACAACAACAAAAAAAACCTCTTACTCTTTTCAATTAAATTTATCTTCTTCCTCAGACACAAAAAGCTTCTTAATTCTTAAAATCATATAAAATTCTTAGCATCATTAAGAAAACTGTCTGCTCTTGAAGGAAAAAGTGAAAAAAAAAAGATGCTTTCAGTTTTATTTATTACTTGCCCTTCAAGTAGTAATGATTTGGTTACCCATGGCAGGCTAAGAATAATACAAGAATAATAGAATAATACAAAGCTTTGTAGAGAAAACCAGGATCATCCCACTGATGTAGTTGAGGAGAAGATAGAAGAAACTCTTCTAGACTTGAAGCTTCAAGCTACTACTAATGTTAGGAACAGCTGTTCTGAATTAAACTTACTTGTCTTAATTAAGTGCATGATTGAATGCTAACTGGCACCTGTGCCTGAAACAGGTTTTTAAACAGGTTTAATACTTTTTAAAAATTTTTCCTCTGTACATTTTTAAAGAGGTGGAAAGACGTTTAGAGATGGTTAGTTACCATGGAACTAAGAAGATAAAGATTTCTGAGATAGAATCCTTCCATCTTGTTTTAATATTCATGTATAACATTTTTGGTTTTGACTGTTGAGGCTCATTTGGCCCATGATTAACACATAGACTTCTACAGAAAAATCCTAACTGTTACAGAAATGCAGAAATTTATCTGATGACTTTACTTTAGGAATTGATTGAAGAAAATTATATGCCGGACCTGAGTTTGGTGCAGCATGCTATTGGAAACATCAGCTCTCTGACAGCATGTCTAAAATCTAGCAAAGGATTAGATTTTTCCCCTATGAATTTCAGTATAAAAACTACCACTGCTCTTGACTGCTGCAGTATTAAGTCTGTTTGGGCATGTCCACTAGTATATGAGCAGATGACTGTTCTGCACACGTACATTTATCCATGCACTTTCAATCAGAAAGGCTGAACTACAAGGGAACAGCTTAGGCATCATCTTTCTAGCAGTCCATAAACTACCAAGTAAAATAGGAGAAGAGTTAAGAAGGAAATAAAGCCCTCTGAGGAAGGATATGGAGGGGACTGAGCAATTCTCTGAAGACATATTTTTATTGAAGTACGCAGTTATTGATATAGCCTTGGAGCATACAGCAAAAAAAAAATCATATGTGCTGTCTATGAACTAAAGTGATCCTTTGAAGGTATTTCTCTATGGTATCCAGCATAGAGGATAAATTGAAACAGATGCAAAAAAAAACCCTTTTTACTCCACCTACACTGTGTAATTATGATATTACTGAAATAAGTTTTTATTTGAAAAGTTTCTGTCATAGCTCTAAAAAGTGGATTTTATATAACAGATTTTTCTTTATGGTATTACATTCCTTCTCCTTTCCTTTACTCACTTCTCTTCTTCCTTTGACTATATTATTTTGTCTATGTTTTTACTTTGCATCTTCTTTCTTGCTTCATTGCTATTATATCGTGAATTCCATGATTTATTTTAAGTAAAGCCCCAGCATCTGGAATTGACTGACCACAGGATAAGCCCAGTTTCCACATGCTATAAATAAAACTGATTTCCTATAGTTTTGTACCTTTGTCTAATTCCTACCTGCAAACCCCTACAATAATCCCAAGTGCTTCTTTAAATCTGAAAATATGACTGGGGAAGAGACAGCAGGGTTGAGGCTAGTTTCAATAGGCAAGTACTAACTGGTTGGCTAGCTAATATCCAGAAAAATTCATCATGCTTAAGTACTGCCTGTTCTCTTCTCAAAAAAAACCCAGACTTTAAAATATTATTAGTATTAGTAGTATTAGTGTTATTAGTACTTCATGTGTAGACCTTCTTAGCTTTTGTGGTTACAGAGACAGCTTGAAGAAAAGGCAAGTTATAAGAACTATAACCAGAATTCTATGATATCATCATGTGAAGAACTATTTCTGAACAACCAGTATTTAAAGGATCACTTAATTGCTAGATGGACCTGCTTGTGTGTATAAGGACAGAAATACTCCCGTTACTCATTCTTCCCCCAGTATTAGAAATATTCTTCTGCCTCTTGTTGTCACACAGACAGAACACCCACTTTCCCTCTCACAGGTGAGTGCTGTTACCTGCTCAGCCTCCCAGCAAGCAAAAGAAAACTCCCAGCAGAACAATGGCAGAAAACTGTTACAGCTCTGCAGGCAAGAGAGGCCGGGTACCCTTCCTACCCACTGCCATTGCACAGCAGGGCTACTCTGCATCTCCAGCAGGACCAGGACCACAGGGCAGCTAAGTGATAAGGAGGGTCACAAGTTCAGACAGTCACCGCCAAGTGCCCCTTCTCAACCCTTTGTCAGGCACCTCATACGTTTGTCCATCTATAGATCAAAAGCCAGGGACAAGTGTCAGGTGAAGTGCAGCTCTACCTTGGAAGAGAGGATATAAATGTACCCATCTGCTTATCAAGTCCCTTTGGATATTTTAGGAAGAATGGTGATAAATATATTCATCTGCAAAATAAACTATTGATTACTGCTGCTGCCATGAAGGTTAGTTTCCCTGTATGAGGAATTTTAATAAACTCAGGAGTACACTTTGATTGTCATAAAAACAAAACAAAAGCCTGCATGAAGCTAAGATTCCCTTATGCTTTGGAAAGCACAGTGTAAGACAAGTTTTACTTGTTCCACTGCATAGATTTTCAACAATGAATTAATTACATCTCACATAAATGGTAGCAGAATTAGCAAGGGAAGTCAAGTAGTCCTTATTTTTTTTTTTTACTTTCCCCACTGATTATAGCACATTCCAATGCTATAGTAATTCTCATAGTGAGCTTGTAGCATTTTCCAAGCCAGAACAGTCATCAGTCCTATCTCAGTCTAAGCAGAAAAAGTAGGGGTTTGTTTGGGACTGAAAATTACTGAGAAAAGAAAGAAAAAACTCCAGATGATAATTCGGAACAAAGAACATAGGGAATGCAATAATAGTAGTAATAATCTTCTGTCATTTTTAACACCCTTCACCTTGAAACTTTCTAAAGCTCTATGAAAATTACGTATACAGCACTAGATTTGCCAGCTGCTGAACAGGAGTGACACCTGCAAAGGAATACAGCTAGCTGCAAGAGATGGACTTGGTATTTTCTTCCATTTCCACTTGTAACCTTCCTTTCACCTTCCATGACACATACCCCATACAAACACCTTTTACAAAGCATATTTCAAGGATGCTATCCCATTCTCTAGATCTCCTTTCAAGTCCTTTCCATATTCTTTGCAAGTATTTGACCATTCAAGACATCTAAGAGAAAAAATTAGTCTCCTTACCCTTCCCTTGTGTACACCAACACCACAGTGCTGAAATGACTTCCACAGTGCAGCCACACCGTCTTTCACCTGGAAGCTCCCATTGTTCTGCACAGAAGCTGCTGGCAACAGCAGGTATCCCTGGTGGTTTAGAGTGTGGTGTCTTCCTTGGAGGCCCACGTATGCTTGGGGTCTAGAGATGTTTTAACTAGTAAGGTCTAGCTTGCCAGCTTTTCAGGGCAGGACTGATTTCCCATCTGAGCATTTGAACCAGCTCATTCCAGCTTGCCATCAGATGTGATGAAAATATAACAAGTAGAATTTAAAAATTGGGTTAATAATAAATTAACACATAGCTAAAATTTATTTAGATGGAATATTAAAGTAAATCAAGATATTTATTTATAGAAAAGACAGTCCTGACATTCCTGTGTTGAAGAGAAAAAGGGTTAATTTATGGAATGAATTATTTTTTAAAAGGTCTACAATAGTACTGACATTCCTTTTGTGCAGAACTGTTAATATTTTATTTATATTCTTGTACTACCTTCAAACCTCAGCCTAGAATCAGATTCCCATTATGCCCTCTCAGCAAACAAAGAGACAATCTCTGCTAGGAATATGTATCAGGTAATTAGTTTTTTAGGGACTTTCTCCTTCTTTTTCCAGGGTGCCTTTGTGGAAGCAGAGTCTGCCAAAGACACCAACCTGGATTTTCTCTAAAGCCACCCAACTCTTTCTGAAATTCAATTCACTTCACAACTAGAAATTCATCATTTGTACTTTTTCAAACCTACATCCAAGGGCACTTCTCCTTTCCTAGTACTTTAACCATGCACAGCCCATGAAGTCAACATGCAAGAAGCACTGCTCTACCAGCCAAATGCAGATATGAAGAAAGAGTAACATACATGATCTCCTATTCTGTCATCCCTGACACAGAATTTTGGACGTTTATCAAATTTCATCAGCAGAGAGTACTGCAAGATATAAAATATACAGAATCATGAGCTAAACTAGTAAGGATAAAAAGATAAATCTTCCATAATTTTTTTAGTGTCATACTTGGATGGAGATTCATTACATAAAGGAATCCCAATCCAGAGAAATCTTTCTGCCTTGCAAAACGCTTTTCGTACTCATCTCTCCCACAGCACTGTACAGGATCATTTTTCAGGTTATAAATTTGAAAGGAGAGAACAGAGGGAAATTTCACAGTTCTTTCATTTGCCATAAACTTTTTGGGGTGTTTATAGATCTTGTAGCAGAAACCACAATTCTCCCACTGGAATGTGACCTGTCACTTCTTAAAGTAGAAGGGAGTATGGCAATGAAAATGTCCCGATTTTCCTTTTTTTCCAGCAGTGGCTTTTCACAGCTTTCCTCATAATTGCACATAAATTACATACTCCCTTCAAAGTAAAGCTGTCCAAAAGACCACATCATTAACAGCTCATGCATCTTCTTCTCTTTCACCTGCTGGGCTCTTCTTTGGACCAGCATTCACCTCCTAATGTGATGACTACACAATGCGTCTTTCTTGGATTTTTGTTTGATCCAGTCTCTGTTCCCTACAATGAGATTTCCTTTTCATTAATTACCCTGAATTAATGGCAAGCAGTCAGAGTGCAGTCAGGATCTGTCATCAACAGTACTAGCAGGAATTCTAACTTCACACCCCTGTCTCCTACAAGATACAAGAAACTAGAAATTTAAATACATTCTTTTGAAGTTGTGGCCACATGCAGAACCTCATGGTGCAAAGACCACAAGGATTGAAGTCTTTCTACAATCAGTTGAAGCAATTACCTTTTCATAGTAAAATTTTACTTAATTTGACCTTGCTTTTAAGATACAGTAGAGTCCTGTCAATAGGCCCAACTCCTTCTTTCGATTGCTGATTACTTTTTGAATCAGGAATTTGTGACACAACTGATTTCCACTGAGTTGTCTCCATCACTGGCTTATTAGATGAAGCAGCAGGCAGACAGCAACCTCCCTCATATTCTCCTTCCTAAAAATTTGGAGGTTCTTCCCCCAGCCTATTACCAGGGCTATGCTGGCTGTGCCACCTCTAGCTTAGAATTTCCCTGAATTCCTCCTCCAATGAAGATGGACTTCTGCTTCCACACGATGTACTGCTACTCCACTGAGGTGGGATTTTGCCAGTACATCATCTACTGCTGGGCCAAGATATCCACTATATATTAATCAGTATCACAAAGGGAGGGAGCCTGCCCAATCTCATTATCCTGGACTCCATCATTTGCAATGACGAGACACGTCACAGGTAGCAAAAGGAGCTTACCTGATTTACATGCAGACATAAACAGTAATTAGACTTCCTCGCAAGATACTTAGGAATCGAAATCTGTGAGTTTGGAATTAAATATTGCTTTGGAAATAGGAGCATAGCCTTAAAAATAACATAGGAGAGATTCTAATACAGAAAAATCAATAATAGTTACCACACAATCATGCTTTCAGGAAAGCAGCCCTCCGTCTCCTGCTGCATGTAACAACTCTTAGATATGTAGCAACTCTCTACTTACAGCATAGCCAGCCAATAGCAATATTAATTAGACTTGAGAAAACATCTCGCAACAAAGAATTCATTTGATGAGTTCCACACATTTTGCAAATGTCACTGGTCTCTTAAATTTATAATTTTACATTACTTCAAAGAATACATACTTCTTCCCAGCTAACTAATGTTAAAATTGTTACTTAATTCATTTTGGTTTGTCACAGAGATAATCTAAGAAATATTTTCTTTAAATTCAGCTTTGTATGTTATAAACAACTCTCACAGAATGCAAGTTCTAAATGAGTTTGTTAAGAGAACAGGAGCTTTCAAGACAAAGAGAACATTTTGTGAACCTCTACACACACACATACTTTGAGTAATTGGGGAAAATGCACAGAGAACAGAATATGACTAAAAACAATAGCTGTGGAACATTTTGGGGAAATTTTGACTGCATTTAATAGTACAAATTTCAATCATATTCTGATGAACAAAAATTAATTGTCAAGGGAAGAAAATAATGCAAAATAAAGGTTCTCAATTGTTCTACTGTTTATAAGGTCTTCCACAGTCTCTGAAATCCTGCCAGGGAATCCTAGAGATCACCAGGAAGCCAGAGGCAACTGCAGAGAAGCCCCTCATCTCTAGGCCAGCTCTCGGTCACTCTCATTTGCTGCTTGACAACACATCCCCAAGCGATTCACACAACAGATTTTGTAACTGAATTGAACATGGCTGCCAAATCATGCTCAAACTGCAGAAATACTTTCAGGCAGGACCTGGAAAAGTGTTAAAGCCTTATGTTGCATAGATCTCCTAGCAGACCTCACTCAGCAGAGGATGAGCTCTGGCCTCTCTGCCTTCTCCTCTAAAAGGCTGCTCCCTTCCCTGTACTAGGACTTTGAAGTCTGAGGTATGGGGAGATGAGTACGCTTCCCAGACAAGTATCCATTAAACTTGCAGAGGGGGAAAAAAAGGAGAGAAAGAGAATATAATACATAAGACTTCCACCAATTTCAAAGGAAAAGTCAAATTCACGCCAGCCAGTTGCACCAGAGTGCAAACACTTTAGAAACGCAAAGTCCTGAAATCACAGTCCACCTTACTAAATACTTGACTTGTTCCAAGATTTAAACAAAAATATCAATACTGAAAATTTTCTTTTCTGTTTATATTTGAGAATACTCAGCAGCATTATGAGATTTGGAAAAACAGTTTTCAGACAACTTTAATTTTGAATAAAAATATCCTACGTCACTCAGCAAAGACTTCTCCTGCACTATGGATAAAGTTTTTCGGAAAAGACAGCTACTATTTATAAAAAATAGACTCAAATACATGTATTCTTCTCAACTCCTCACATTTTAAAGCATTCTGCAATTTATTTCCCCACTTTCATCTACTGAGATTCAGAGCAGCCATGGTGTGATCATATGTTTTTTCAAGAATAGCTGATGAATACCTGAAAACTCTCCCACTGTGGGACATTCTGTTTTCTCAGAAATGAAAAAAGCAGCCAGAATGACACATTTTCTATTTCTAAAAATAAATGAAAGGCCAGAGAAATAAATGAAAAAAGAAAATCACAGCTCAAAACACAGAATACCAATTATATTTTGGCAATCTGACTAACGAGATAGTCAGTTAATTGCTTGATTCTGATAAACTTTTTAGCAAATAATAATCTTACGGATAATGTTTACTTCCTTTCTAACACTGACATTTTTCATAATGAAAAAGCATACAGACAACACATGATTAAAGGCCTCCCTACCTAAGTGAGTGCTTGGTTTATGCTGTTAACTACCTGAAGACTCAACTAGCTAAGCAGATTACTGCTGGATAAAGAAACTCAAATAAGGGGTTGTCTAGGGACAGGTTGATCCTTTCTCTGTATTGCCTTAAATGAGAAGGTAATTTATTTTATGTAACCTTCTCTGCAAGGATTTCCTACATTTCCCTGCTCTACTATCTGGAACTCTCCAGGGAGTCAGGAAAGGGAAGGATGCCTCTGTAATCTTTTTTTTTTCCATAAGAATTCACCTACATATCCAATGGTTACCTCCCAGTTTGATAATCAGCAAATAGTACAGGATGAAGATGTGGTTAATTCAACCAACACACGCTATTTCAGAGAGTTGAGAATAATTTCTAGGGGTTTTGGAGGTTTGGGTTTGGGTTTTTTGTGGGGTTTTTTTTGCAGGTTCCTGTGCCCTACTCTAATCAATGAACTCAGGAATGTAGAAATAGTTCCACCAGCTGGGAGCTTTTTCAGAGCACTGTGGATATCCACACTGATTTCTTGCCTTCATTTCTACAGGTGTTGCAGCACTGGGATACAAGTATTATTCTGATCTTAAAAAAAAACCCTGCTATCATGTACTCTCCAAAAGATTAATATTAATTCTTGTGAATAGTTCCTCTCTCATAGGGTTTGATTCATCACTGATCCACAGGGAACTCCTTGTCCTGAGAATGCTGGATATGGGGGAAGCAGGGGGCCAAGACAAAGGGGGATTGAAATATAAGGGCAAGAAGAAGACCTGAAAACCTCCATTGCAAGAGATTTCTACATGTTATTAACATTCAATCTAACTCAATTTGCAGAAATTACATATAATATTGCTGTGTATCCCTCTGTCTGTATTCCATTGCTGTCTTTCGGAAGTTCTTTTTGCATGTTTGTACAGCCTATAGAATTCTAGTCTAAGGCAGGAAGATCTAAGTGTTTTACTAATACACATCATAACATGGCTTCTTGGATGCTCCAATTCTCTTTCATTTCTGTCTGTCTGATACTGTACTGAGCTGGCAATAACAATTAAGAGCAGATATTACAGTCCCATATATTTTTTTAATTGCAACAGAGATTCCAAACAACAACTGTGCACAAAAGGTAAGGAAATTCTGTAGAAATCTTGCCCTGCACAGTAAACAAACAGCTGTTTATCATTGGCCTAATTACCAAGCTAATGAGATCTAATTTCTATATTCATAAAGTATGCATGAGCAAGCATAAGCATATACAAAGCAGAGCATAGTGACAAATACAATAAATAAAATAACAAGGTATTGGTAAATAAACATTAATGATCTTTAATCCTAAGAATAGGGTGATACTTTATGGCTATCTTCTATGGGCAATACAAATTCTAGTAAGCCTTGGTGTTTCTATGTTAACAGCATTGAAAAAGTATAAAGTACGTCACTTAGAAAGGAAAAACAGCAAATATACAAACATAAACTGAGGAATTACTGTGCTGGCAGCAGCACAGAAGAAAGATTTGAGAGTAACAACACAGCAATAAAATAAGTCAAATTAATAATATGCAGGTGCTGCAAGAAAAGGAACATTGTCTGGGAGGTCACCCATAAACACAAGCAGTAATTCTATTTTCCTCTGACAATGTCACAGCTGAAGTGCCTCATTAGGAAGGATCTAGAGGAATTAGTGAGAACCTAAAGTTGAATAACAAAAATGCTGAGAGGTTTGGAAATTGTTAAGCTTTGCAGGAAGGTGGGGAAAAAAGCTGAATTCTTCCATTTAGAATGGAAAAATTGAAGAGTAGACTTTAAATTCTTCAATTACATGAAATATTGCAATCAGGAGTATAAAGAATGATTTTCTCCATGGTTCCTTGAGGAATTATGAATACTCAGTGACAGCAGTGGGGGATTAACATATTAGGAAGCAGTTGTCAGTGGTCAAACCCTGGACAATTAAGCAGTGGAACAGCCTATGCATGAAAGCTCTGACACCCTTGCAGCTGGCAGGTTTTTAAGAAGCAGCATGACAACCATCTCCCAAGAGATCCTTGCTGTAGAGCAGGAGGATGAGATTGAATAGATGACACCTGCATTTCCTTTCCAGCCTTCCACTTCTGTCACTGGCCATTCTTTGCTGATTCTGTATATATGAAAAGTGAAGAGAAATAGTTCCCTAACATACATCATCTACAAAGAATGGAATATACTAACCTCGTCACCCATAAACCCTTTTGTCCCACCTCTGAGGAAGGTGGGACAATATATTCTTAGGAATACTGTCTGTGAGATACAATCTCCTCCTTGCAAATATACACGCTTGCACGAGCCATATCACTGAGAGCAGAGGTATTGATTCAGAAGTTTTCTCTTGCTGACTGGTGCAGGTGTATATGTAGGATGATCACTGTAATTCCACAATTGTATTAGAGAGCATGAAAAATGAATAACTTGAAGTCAAATGCTCAGGATTGTGTCAACTCTGAGAATGTTTATCCTGGCAAAAATATGATAAACAGCAGGTCTTAAAAATAGTTGCTCCTTCCCCTTTCTATTCTACTCCCCCTAAATTTGTTCTAAAAGTAGTATATGACAAACTTGCACCATGCACAACGTTACAAATTCTGGCATGTAAGCCTGACAACAGCTGGCCACCACATGCCTAAAACCAGCTTGAAGTTCTAGAAAAGCACTTCTAAACTGCGGCTGGTTTCATCTTTTTCGTTGTCTTTTCTAAGGAAGGATGGGCAGCCATGGGTCCTGATTGTGTGGAGATGGTAACTGTGTCTCCCCCCACACCCCCAAATTATTTAACTAAAAATGAAAAAACTATTTAACTAAAACTGAGATTCCAGTTATGTTGAAGACAATGGTTTTGACCAGATTTTCTCTGGGAAATCCAGAGTTCTGCATCATTCCTCTCAACCCTTACCCAGGCTTAGCCTCCTTCTCTATGGCAAAGGAAATTCCATCCCCTCTTCTGCTCCCAGGGGATGGCAAAGAGAGAGTAAGTCTATGCCTCTTATACCATGCTGAGGTGTTAATGAAATATCAGTAGAAAAGTTAATCACTTCAATAATCTATTCTTGTTTTGTTTGGGGTTTTTACCATTTTTTGCTTTTGCTGCTAAACTGAAAAATACACCAAGCACCCAGATCTGTAAAGAGCAGGTCATGGATTAGCTCCTACTTAAAAGTAGCTGGATTTTTTCAGAAGTTGTCTTATTTATAGTAGTTAATAATGGGGTGTAGGTAGTTTCTTCATAACTTCAGATGAAAGTAGCTCTGCAGTATAAATCTTTTTTCTCTCTGTCAGATTAACCCCTTAAAGGACATTGCATCTTGGAAAAATTCTGGAAATCAATCAAATTTATTTTTCTAACCATCATCATCATTTCAATCAGAGCACTATTTAAAGTAACACCTAGATAAGGATTTTTTTTTATCTAAAGACTTAGGATTTCTTTTACACACTTATCTTGAGTCAGATAAAAGTATTTAGATGCAAAGTCCTTATACCATCCAACAGCTTATTGCATATATATTTTGTGCATCAAAGCCACACAAATTTCTTAAAATCATGTCAAACTTCTAATCTTTATTTCATTAAGGGTTTACTGACGTAAAATTTTAATAGAAAAGTCTCTACACTTTATATTTTACATCTTTATTTATGCAACATTTAGTCAGGAAACCAATAACTGTACAAACACCAATGAGGTATTCCAAACATTTTCATTTCCTTTCAACCTTTAGGACATTCTTATCTTAAGAGAAAAAAAAAAATCATATGGAAACACTTTTTAGATCCTATCATGGTGTTAGACAAAACACTTTATAATTTTTGAAGTCCAGTTCTGGTTTCAATGTCATGGTGTTTTTCTATATTTTTTGATGCATGGAAATCTTGTTTTCAGCTGTGCCACAGCTTTAGTGACAGAATTTACTAGAAAATATTTATTTGCATTACATGGCAGATATGTAGATCTTCTCCAGTTGTTTCAGCTCCCTGGGTCCAAAGGATTTCTGTATTTTTCTTTTCCTGTTTCAGTTTCTAACTTAAGGCTTTTATTAAAAAACAGGAAAGATATCTTTTTATATGGCTGATGATTTTTTCTTTCATTCTTTGCACTGTCTCCTAGAGACCAGAAATTACTCTTCTTGCCCTAGTCTCTTCAAAACATTAATTTTGTTTAATATAACCGTTCTGCAGCTTAACTGAAGTTCTAAACTTGCACATCACCTATCACAGTATTTCACTTTCTTTTCTCTTTCAATCAGTTGCTTCTGAATTGTAAATAAAATGCTGAAATTACAGGGACAGTATAATTTTAAACAAAAATCCCCCCCAAACTATTTACAATATAAATAACTTTTAAATAATTCATCTACTTTATCTTCTGGCTACCAAGATGACACAGAAATTTTAGACTAGTCATTTTCCAGTTATTTTTATGTGTCTCACATTTTCCTAAGTTAATTTTCATAGTTTTACTTCTTACCTGGAATTTCATGGGGAGCAGGCACCGTCTCCCTACTCAGCAGCTGTAGCTCATTTTTATTCAAACTATTTGCTATTCAGTCTCGAAGCTTCCTCTGCTTGGCACTGTGAAGAATCCTGTACAGCCTCACTAAATTATCCCAGCTATGAGATTGCTTTCTGCTCCTTTTATGAAAGTAAGGCCTATCACCAATCCAGCACCACTTCCATTTCTACTGTTCTCACCCTGCCTTCAGTCAATTGTCAGCCTGCTGCCATTATCTATAGCTTAGATGGAGCTGCCATTCTTTTCCCTATTAAAAACTCTAATTAATCACCTAGAACGTGAATATAAAGTCTTGTAGTGACTGTAAGTCACTGCTGACTATTGTGTATTCATTCTGCATGTAATGGTCTGTAACCCTGGAAGAGTGACCCTGTGACTCTATAAGGCTCCTGGCACTGTGAATTGCTCTGGCACCAGGGCTCAAGTGCAGGTGCTTGATGTGGGTCTAAGCCCCTTGTGCCCTTCCCACAGTAGCTGGCATGAGAGGCAGAATCTGCCCCGTGGCTCCTTCCAGGAAGCAGCTGTGATATTCAAGCTCCTTGTGCCAGCTTCCCTGTCTTGCTACTTCCATCCTGCCACTTAAAGCCCATAGATTTTGTTGAGAAGCAGAACAGAAACTGTGGTGCTGAGCTGACATGCTGACTGGAGCAGAAGAAGAAGGGATGGAAATATGCAGACAGCCCTTCTCTCACCCCGGAGAAACAAGAACCGCTAATGTTAAATATGGATCAATATGCAATCTGCCACAAGTGACTGCTGGTTTATGCAGACCTTGGCAAGGCAGAAAGAACTTCCCTCCCATGCTTTAGGAAAGTGTTGATATAAAAACAATTGTCAAAACCTCATCATCCAGCCATCTGATATTGATCCCTCCATGTCAGCCAGTGCTCTGGATGCTGCAAAAGTCAACACTTCCCTTCTAGCAATTGATCCTGTGCAGTAGCAACCTACCACACCTACCTGTCTGAAAACATACCTTTTCCAAAATGTACAGGAATAAAAATCCAACTCCCTGTACGGAAAGATGAGGGGTAAGACACTTTGACCTCCTTATGAAATTTTGTCCGGAGAGTCTGATCGTGTTGGTTTCTCCATGGACCAGAGTAGAACCCAATGAAGCTACAATGGTTCACAGGACTGGAGGAGATCCCACAGCTACAGCCTCTGACTGTAATCCTACTCCACGAGGGGATCCCATTGATCAGCTCTTGTAACACACCAAGAGTTTTCTCCTCTCATCCAAAAAAAATTGCCCCTTGTCCTCCCTAAAATCACATAAAATTAATTCATAGGCAGTTTCCTGATTTTAAGTCTGAGACCTACATACAAGAGACAAAAAAAAAAAAAAAGAAAAAAGAGCAATGCAGCTCAGTCCTCAAAATCCTCTGTCATGGTAACACAAAATAGGAAAATACACAGACTGTGAGAATTCTCATTCTTAACCATCTCCTGACAAAAGTTAAGCTTGATGGCCCTGTTGTACACGAGGGTTCTAATCCCAAGGGTTCAGGATGGCAATTTTCAAATCAGATATATTTTCTGATTTTTTGGCACACAGGAGGGTCCATGTTCCTTTTGTCTTTTGATGGCTGTTTAGCTGTGACATTAAATGTCTTCTTTTCTCTCTGCTTGGAGCCTTTTGTCCGTCTCTTAAATATAGTGGTAGATTTTTCACAGCCTTCTGCATGTGAAATCTCTGTTACTCCCTCCATGTGTGGTAATCTTGTTTCACTAATATTACAGTAATTTAAACTCATACTGTTAAATCTTCTACTAAATACTTTGACAGCTGAGAACAGACAACACCATGTTACTAGAGAGTCCCTCTAAAAGACTTAAAATCTCTCCCATATGTGACAATCACCATTAGTTACTGATGATTTAGTGGTTTTTCTAAAATTGTATACTGAGGTTTACTGTCAACCAATCAAAAGACATTCAAAAACCTGTTTAAGTTCCCAAATTCAGTGAGAAGCATCCACAAATGCAAAGAATAGTATCTGCAAATTACAAGTGAACCACAGAGAAGGCAAAATACTATGCACAGATCAGCTGAGGGCTTGTGTTGGTGAAATGCCTAAAAATTCTGCATTAAGTGAGAGGAGAGATAGATTATCAGGCAATGTGATTTGGTTGTGATAGAAAGAAGCAGTCTGAAACTGCTGTAAATCTGCAGGATTGCAGGTTTTCCTTCCTTCAGCAGGGAAAGTTTGGAAGCTCATCTACAGGACCAGTTTCTGCAGGGCAAGAGGAGGCTTTGAGAAAAAAACTACATAAGAATGTATGCCTGCCCAGAAAATGAAATGGAAACCAAAAAAAAAAAAAAGCCCCTAACATTTAGGGCTACAATTTTCCTCCCTTGATTCATTGTTAGAGTTTGTTGGACTTAACAAGAACCCTTGAAATCACAGGCTGCCAGGACTGTGGCACAGGCAGAGATACCTCCTGGCCATGCCTGTAAGTACTATTGTCAGAATCTCCAAGGGCCCAATTATCCCAAATGATGAGTACAAACAGCTCCCAGTGAAGCTAGTGGGAGCTACAGGTGCTCAATACTGAACTAAAAGCCAGTTCACTTTGGGTCACACATGAACTGAGGATCTGAGCTTCAGGAAGCTGCATCTGAATAGATAGAGATTGGCTCTTTCATGAGATAAACACCAAGGAATAAATTCTAGCTTGAAGAGATTACAATAAAAACTCTTCCCATTTATCTTTTTAAAAATAGGAAGTTGTATAGTTTTAATATCATCTCTATTTATTATTTTTTCTTTTCAGACAATGCTCCTTGGGGGCTTAATAATCTGCAGAGAAGCCCTGCCTGGCAGTGGCAGGCAAGCAGTGTTCTGGAAGGCACAGAGCAGAACTGATGGGAGAGTCATCATGGAAGATGGCAATTCAAAGCTCAAGCAGAAGTAACTGGCAAAACGACACTGCCATGTGCCAAATCCCAGCGCATTCCTTAAAAGGTAGGTTGTGTGCAGGTGTGAATTACAGAAGAGGAATTTTCTCCCTATCTGCTAAAACCTTTGTTGCCTTATAAGCTGCCTGCAGTCAGTGGCCTCCTGGTGTCTGGCTCTGTGGAGTTTACCTGAGGTACAATTTATATGCTTTGCAAACCAGCTGGTTGCTAGTTTGACTTCATGAAAGCTTCCTTATGTTACAGTAATTCACTATAAATTAAGTTAACATGAGGAAATCAAGTGCATCAGTAACAATTTGGCAACTGGTCAATAAGGAATCCATGCATAAACCCATTTCTGTTATCTGACATGATCCATAGATGCTGGAATGCAAAGAAGTCTATTTTCATCATTCTCTAGGAAAGCAGCAGCCTGCGATGGTAGAAAATTGTGGTGAGTGCTTCCATCCACCCTCTCTATCAAGCAGGGGACTGCTCCCTATCCCTGTGGGCACATCAACAGGGCTGCCTGGGCAAACCCTTTTTTCAAAGACTATTTATAGCCTGTCATGAGGAAAACAGCTCTTTTTCCCTGGGGACTGTAAGAAGGGAAAGACACATTTTAGCAGCCAGAATGTTAAAAAAGTTTTGGCTTATACATAAAGTTTAGGGAGAAAATGTTTCCTGAAGTTGTCCTTTTTCCCTTTTCTACCCATCTTGCCCATCATATCTTAGTGAGACATCTTGTGGATGGAGTTTTATTAGAAATTTATAGGTAGCAAGTTTATTCTGAATGCTGAATCATAGCACACCTGGGCATCACTCAGGGAATTCCTTCTGGGTTTATATTATTTCTATCTGTTGTCATGTTTGTAAGTGAATTTTAAAAGGCAGTTATAATTACTTATAGAAGATGATGGTTTACTTTTTTATTTTTTCCCTTTAGCTTCCCAGAGATCTTGAGCGAGTTTGTGAAATTGCTTTTAGAGCAAGCTCTGGCAATGCAGTGTTTAGCATGGGTTACCTGAACGTTATCTAAACAATAGTAGCTGTCTGGCAAAAAGCCAACAAAGGTAATGCAGGCTGAGTCTGTCTGCAGAGCAGTAATGGTCTAATGATAAAAACTGAGAAATGAAAGGAAAATCTGGGGCCCCCAGATACAATTAAGGAGTAAGCAGGCTGAGATGCAGAGGAGTAACCCCAGAGGGGGACAGGAAAAAGAATGATGATTGATATCAGTATGCGTTATGCTTGATAGGACCAGTCACAGCAATTACACCAGTGATTCTAAACGGGGGGCAGGGGCATATGGTTGCACATAAGGCTCAGAAGAGCTGTTCTATCCAGATATCACCTAGGTCATTGTGAAATAGTACCTGTAAGGATTGCACCATGAGCTGTCCAGGAATACACATGCTTGGGCAGCACTATGAAGTTCGTTATGCCAAATCTGCCGCATTACTATTAAAAATGCAATCTTTACAGCCCAAGTTCCTCTCTGGCTGTTGCAACAAAAGCATCTGCTCAGTGCTGCTACTCAAGACAAGACTGCCAGCCCTTTAAGTGGATGGGATTTTCGGAATAAACAATCAGGATGATTATGCTTTCCACTGCTGCAGGGATTTTTATTTACTTCTACAGTTTATTAATATAGACAAGAAAAAAAAAACACATAAACATTTTTTGGTTGTACTAGATGGCAAAAGTATATAATTACATCGCTCAGAATCTCATCAGCTCCCATCAGTCTAAGCTACTTTATGAACATATTTATAACTGCCGAGTATAGAGCAATTACGGGAAAACATTCTCCATTCTGAATGCATCTGCACATTTAGCATGGTCTGATCTAATTAAAGTCACTTCCATTAAAGTCAACTGGAGTATTTTCACTCCAGGTTAAGGAAAAGACACAATAGGAACAAGAAGACCCCAATTCCTACAGCCAAAATCTTCAATTTTAACCAAGTTAGGATATTTCTAGAAATTATCTAAAACATGACCTGAAAAAAACCCTCAGCTGAGAAAAAGTTGTTTGGCTTTATTTCCTCAGCAGGAGTCAAAAAACCATCCTACTTAGTGTGGGGTACAATGCTGGAAACTGTATTCTAAACAAATACCATTTGGGCAAAAAAAATTAGGGGAAGAAAGAAGATCCTTGTTCAAGTATTTACAGACAGATAAAACCAGTCACAATATTTTTCTCAAGTACTTTTTTTTCTGAGAGACACTTTTTAAGTACTTTTTATTCTGAGTGAATATTTTAGGGTTTCCTGTGCCCTAAAATCTCAATCAGTTCTAGTATCTGGGAGACAATGGAAAGAATTTAAAAGAAGAAAAAAACTCTTCATGAGGTTTGCTAAACCTATTAAGATAGACTATTGGATTTTAACGGAGGAAAGAGAAAATATCTGAAGCACTTAAAAGTGAAAAGTTAACATGACATGCAAGTTTAACAGGCTTAATTCATAATTCCATATTAAATTAATATTGATTTTTTTCTCACCAATACTCCCTTTATCTAAACAACCTTTGACTGTCAAAAGCCTGGGGAACCTGCCAAAGACCACTTCATTAATATATTCAATGGGAATCGTTCAGTCTCACAAATACAACTAGGCTATGTTTATTTCGGGACAAAAGGCACAGTTAAATATTCCAGCTTGAGCCAGCTGGGCAACAACTTTATTTTGGAGGTTTGACAAGTGGCAAAAATACCTCTGCTCACATGACTGAGAATACTTAGCAGAAGTTTTTAATAGCTGAGCAGAAACTACACACCGTGTCATTGACTTCAAAGGCCTCCCACCTATATGGAAAGAGAAGCTTTTTCTAACACACTGAATTTGTTTTCTTTAAAGGAAAATCCATGGAATGTGTATATTGACCAAATGTCAAGTTAAGTACAGATGGAGATTTTTTTCTCTGTATTTTAAGGCAGATTCTTCAATGATAAGCTAAAGCCCAAATGTAATTAGAGTACAATAGTTAGTGTCAAATCATGTCCTTGGTTTTAAAAAACTAGATTAGTGAGTAACTTTCAATGAAGCTGATTTGACATTTAGTTTTCAAAATTAAGAAGGCAGAAAGCATATACATATTGTGTCACAAGCACAGTGCTGAGTAGAGACTTTAGAAAAGAGAAACAATTTTGAACCCTATTAAGGAATTAAATATTTTAAATACTTTTGTGACAATTTAACATTACTTTTCAGGACACATCACTATCTTCCATTTTCTTTCTCTGTACATTACTAATCAAACATTCATAACTTTAAGTACACAGACAGAATTTGAGGGATGTAATTAACTGTCTGGCACACCAGAAAAGGCTGTTTCTCTGAATCCTCCAGAAAAAAAGGGGTGCACAACTAATTATATAAATAGAAATTCATGAGCATGAGAAAGCCACTTTAGCCTTGAAATCACCAACATGGAGTGAACAATAACTATCACAGAAGTGACAGAGACTGAACCTGTCTAAGAGCAACCGCACATTTCACAAGGAACAAGCAGGAAAAGAGTTGGCACATGAGCACCAAGCCCCAGAATAAATACGAGTCAGTATAGGACTTTTAACAACATGCAGAAAAAGTCCTTTTTCTCTTCCTACTTGTCCCATTTATTTTACATTTGAAGAGATTTCTGAGTTAGGGGTATTTTTCCTTTCCTTCTTTGTAGTAAGTGTTAGGTAAATTTAGGTCTGATAAACAAGCATTATGTACACAAATATGTAAATAAGACAGTGAGGAATATTATTTGCATTCTTACACAACCACATTGCACAAGCTAAATTTACATTTAAGCCCTTCAAATAAATAAATCTAAAGAAATATGAGAAGACATACAAGTAAAACTGAAAAGCTGCCTCCCTGTTATATGCAGACATATACACACACTTCTACACACCTACAGTTTCTTAATAACTGAGTCATTACTTCTCAGTAACTATGCTAGCAAAATTATTTTAGTTACAAACTACCATCTACTTTTCCGCAATTTCTGAACAACACTGAGTTGCTGTAAATTCCCACCAGAACAGAATGTAACTCACAAGTCTTTACAGCAGGGAAATATCCTACTCTGACATTGTCAAAAATTACATAAGACAATTTTTCTCCAAAAGGAAGGATATCTCATGCTTACGACTGGATTGATAAAAGAAATCAGGTTATGTTCCTTACTATTTCACAGTCTTTCATTATGGCCGGAGGCAAGTGGTTTAACCTCTGTATATCTACTTGCTATGACTAAAATGAGTATAATAACATTTTTTTCCCTTCATTTTTTTTGTCTGACTTGCCTTTGGGTATTCTCCACCAAGGTATGTTTTTTCACTTTGACGTCAGTCCTGCTAAAATGCACACACTTCAACAGAATTACCCACGTACTTACTGTGGTGTAAGTTGAAGGCAACCTGCTGCACTGGGAAAAGCACCTACCACAACAAATCTTCAAAAACACTAGGATATATATAATTAAATAATACCTGCTTATCAAAGCCATTCATGTTTGTTACATATTTTAATGAAAAAATTAATTAAATATTTATGCCAGTGATATTTGTATATTATAAAAAGGAGTCTAGAATAACAATGGAGAATTGTGATAATTTAAAAGTACTCTTAAGCTTAGTTTCAATGGTTTTACATATTATAGCAAAGTCACATGAGCTCTAAATATGCAGGAACAAGGTTCTAATAGATGAAAGTACTAAATAACTTAGAGAGCAACCAAAATCATTAATTCAGCAAGTCTAAAATGCTTTGTACAAACTATACCATAAAAAGCAAAATCTAAAATTTGGTGTACTGTCAACATTGTCTGAAATTACTGCTTTATAGAGAAAATGCACTAATCCTATAATGTAAGATTTAGGTACTTCCTGTTACGGAAATACTGTTACCTCGTTTTATCAACATGGCTCAATTAATGTGTGGAAACAATGCATTGTAGGAATCATTCAGCTCCCGCAGCAGAAAAGAAAGTGTTTACATGAAGGACATTTTTTTCCAGACTAACAAAAAATGAATGTATGGCGTGTCTCAAGCCTCTGGATAATTCCTGATGCAGAATGTGCATTACTTTATTTTTTCCTCTTCTTTTCTTATAATCAGCTTAGCTTGTAAACAAACTGCAACATCGTCATGAACAATATCTGTTAAATAACATCTATTCACAACGCTGATTTTCTAGTTGACAGGGACTCTAGCATTGGCCATCACTGCTGCTATTACTATATTCCTTTAGTTCTTTTCTGCTGGTTTAAGCACGCTGCCCACACAAGAATTTTTTTCCTCACTCTCCCCCTCTTGATCCCCCTCAGATCAAACATCTTTTGTCTCTCCATTTTCAGGGCTCCATAAAACAAATCTGTTATCAATCTGAGGACACCTGGCATGAACTTAGCAGTGGATTCTTTGACCTTTTTAACACATGGGGGTCAAAAATCACCATCAGCAGTTGGAGAGAAAAATGCGAAAGATCAAAGTCTTCCACTCCCACTACTGTTCTTGTTTTCCTCTGTTGATATGTGCACTGCTGACAGAAACCAGCAATTTTTAGCTCAAAAGTGCAAATATTTGATAGGAAACTGAGGCCAGATGTATAAACCTTAACCAAACGGCAAATATTTCTGATTCTTTTAACAGCACTGGAAAAGGTCCTTTTTAACAAAAAAAATCTTTCTCCTGGAGGGAGATGTTTGTAAATCAAACACTGTAGCTTTTATTAGTTGATAGACTGTTGATACTAAATAACAGCTGACTTTAAGCCCAAGAGCAACTGCATAGACTCCTTTCATTGTTGAGCTGAGCTATGCAAAAAGTAAACACCATAAATCATGAAAACTTTGCTTTGTACAAGTATTTCATGCTAGTAATATACAACATTTTGGTAGGAAAGGCAATGTTTTCTAAAAAAGACTTTTTTTAATCAGTCCCTCTGCAAATCCATATCTCACAGAAAATTATTCATTTTCATTCACTTTGCTTGAAACAAAATTTTTCTTTTTTGTTTTCCAACTATTACTTTTCTCTGCTGACCTTTATGTGGCCCAAATTTTAGAGGAATGTAATGAAAAAGCCTTCAAGCATCTTAACAGTTACAAATTGGGTATATTTCAAACTGACTCTATCTCAAATCAAATGTCAATACGTATTTGGTCTCTTAAAAAGGCACAACATTCTTTTTGAAGTATGTTGAGAGAAGTATTGAAGAAAGAAAAGAGTAAGAGTACAGAATCAGAAGAACAGGGATTTGGTCTACAGTTGTACCTAATTTGTCTTGTAAAGTCAGACATTAAGTTCTCTCAGCTATTCCAATCTTTTTGCAACTCAACACAAAACTGAATGAGTATAAGGTGTGAAGTTGCCACTGAGGAATTAGCAGATAAAATTTTAGGGCACCCATCACCCATCACAGTATCACCAAAGTCTGATACAATTCTGACACAAAGTCTCTTATTTCCTTAAACTGTTTTCTTCTGCACGGCTGTCACACAGAGTGCCACAGTCTCACAATGTGCTAATAATCTCGGAAACTTATTTTATGAGAATTCTACACATGTAATTACAGTTAAGCTGACTACATGAAAATAATATAATTTAGCATCAAGGTTTGTCGACGATTTATTGTTTGGTGGCAAAGATCTTTGGAGAAGCCAAAGCCTTTGTCCATGTCCCTCAGCCTCTTGGTACAGAAACTAGAAAGGTGCTGCGTGCCATCTCCTACATGACTTA
The DNA here is from genome assembly GCA_013397815.1 of Aleadryas rufinucha. Taxonomy (NCBI): domain Eukaryota; kingdom Metazoa; phylum Chordata; class Aves; order Passeriformes; genus Aleadryas; species Aleadryas rufinucha. Next base: position 222,381 of record VZTH01000058.1, read on the forward strand.
CGAAAGGACTACTGCTAAAGACCAAGGCCTCTCTCTCAAGTAGACCCAATACCCACACAGGGGTCGGAATAACTATCTAATTACCGAAAAGGGTAAAATCTAAGAAATCACCCAGTTGCTGAGTTTCCTTTACACACTGCATACATAACACCTACAAAACCAGGCCATGTACATTACAAAGAGCTAACTTGTAAAATTTGTGGGTTTAAGTCAAGTATCAAAACATAGCACATGTTGAAAATCACTGGATGATTTATCAACTAACCAAAATATTTGAACAAGTCCTTGGAGGATTATAAGACAGAAACAATTTCCACACCAACTTAATCAATCCCTGCTACAATTTCCATGATTTGATGTTTTTAGAGAATTTTGATCCAGTCTTAATTCCCATAGCTTTACCATCTGCACAGCATTTTTATGAAAGGTAATTTTATCCCCTCTACCAATCTGTTAAATATTGTCATGGGAGGATTTATTAGTTTCCATGACTCCAGACAGTATTTTATTCTTCCTCTGTTGTCAGTTGGCAGACTGAAGTTCCTAATTTTATCAATTGAAAGCACTGAAACCATTCATCAATAAAATACTCCAATTTACCTGTTCTGTGACTCAAGAGCAACACTTCCCTTTCAGCCCAGAGCTGACAACCTCTTTCCCAGAAAGAGAGAGAGAAGAAGGAAGTTTTTCTGTGTGACGTAAATCTCTGCAAGTTTAGGACTCTACATAGAGCTCCCCCACTTTCTAATGAGAAAATCCTTCAGAAGTATGGTCATAACAGAAGTCTAATTGGTACAACTTGTTGGAGAAATGTAATATTCCATTAAGCTCTAAGCTTTTTAAGGACACTAAACTCATTTTACTCTTAAAATTCTACACACACTACTGATAATCTTTAATTATTATAGTGCAGTGATTAATAAAATTTGCAATGAGCTCAGCAGTCTAAGAACACATGAACTGTTTCTGCTTTAGGGAAGCCTGAAATGCATGATAGTGGATTCCTTCCAAATGTATTTATCAGAAAGCTGTTTATCTTCTGTAGTAGAGCTGGATTCATAGTCATTGCATTCGTGTCAATGAATGCAGCACAAGGCCTTTAATACTCCCTGGTTGGGAGCTAATGCCTTTAGCTCTCCATTAGGTAATTTGAAAGACCTCTTCATTTTTTTTTTCACAGTCAGCTAACTAATTCTTTAACACTTCATTTCAATACCACTAATACTTACTAAGGGATTGACTTCACTAAGTGAACAATCTCAGCTGTCTCAACATTTCATCATTACCTGACATATATAGCTGTGTCTTAATCAATGAATCACACTGAGGTAGGTCTATCCCCTTAAGCATTTTTTTTTTTTTACATCTAGTCCCAGTGCTCCTCTTTATTGTTTAACATGAAATTTCCAAGATCTGTGGAGAGTATGATATAAATTTGCATCTTATCCCCATTTCTATACTGTCCTTCTATCCAAATTAAAGACCATCAGCTCTACATCTCAGGAACTAGGATTGTATTTCAAAATGCTTCCTCTCCAATGCACCTCATGGCAAAGGAGGCAAAGAAAAAAACTGTTTCTTCTTTCGCAGCAAAGACAAACAAATTAAAAAAAAAAAAAAAAAAAA
>VZTH01000058.1:224032-310238 GCA_013397815.1 Aleadryas rufinucha
AAAAAAAAAAAAAAAAAGGAACAAAACCCACCAGCTGTGTCCTGGGAGGAAAATAATCAGATGAGAAAACACTGTTTCTGGAAGGTTCCTAGTATTAGTTTAGTAATCCAAAACATCAAATGATCTTTGTCTTTCCAGAGGAATGTCAGCTGAGGAAGAAATGCTGGTGTTTGCCCGTAGGATGCCTGTCACTGTGGTCCCTCCAGGGCAACTCTAAACTCCTTTGTGAATTTCATTTCTATGAAAAGCAGAAGGGAACAAGTCTCAAATAATCAGTTGGTTTTGTGTGCCGAGGATCAACAGTCACCTTTCTACCCAAGTCTGAGTGAATTCCTTTGCCAACAGAAAGCAGGTGTCAACTTAAATCCTACATTAACAAATGTTATAGCAGATACAGTATACTTTGATGTTTTACTGCCGTAAGAAATTATACCTTTATGCAATTCAAAGCTGGCTTCTCCACATTAAGAGTTACAACACACTATTATGATAACTAAATAATTTTCAAACTTTTGTATTATAACTAAAACCCCATTTAGGTACCTAAAGGCATCCCAGTTTTCAAAGATAACTACAACTAAACATGACCAGAAGCAAGTAAGAAAAATGCAGAAAAAGTCAATAAATGCAAATAAATTACATAAACTTTTTCTGAGTACAGAGTAAAGTACTAGTGTATTGAAGAGTGGGTATATGGATGTATTATCTTGGAATCTCCTCATTATGATAGATTTTTACAGTGAAAATGTAAATCTTGTATAAATCAGAACCAATTCCCTTTCTTCATGACTGCAAAGCCTCTTGTTACTTTTCCTGTCAGAAAAGAGAATCAATTCACAGGAAATGGTAGAACCAGCTACACATGTTCAGCATTGGAACACAGAAATCACATTATAAGACTGCTATTGAGTTTTTTTAACTCAGACAAAGCCCTCTTGTTAGCAAATGGTACTTTGTATTTGGCCACGATTTGTAAAGGCAGATAATATTTTTTGTTTGTATCATAAATTTCACCACTGGCTATGAAAGCCAGACAGTGGTTATTGGCTGCTTATGTACAATATGATTCTTGATAGATTGTCTGGGCTTTTGGGTACAGACATGGAAGCACCAAATGAACTGATGTAATATCTTCAAGGCCTGTGGAAGAACAGGATAGGAAAGCCAGTCTTCCTGGATCCCATCTGCTATGTCTTCACTACCAGAATGCCTTTCCTTACTTTAAGCACCCATGTTACCATTTTTTAGATGAAAAGGACAGGAAGGAAAAGGAAAAACAGAGCTAAAAAAGAGAGATCATACATTAGTCAAAATATTAATTAAGCCAATTTTGAATGAGTGTTGATTTAATTCTGTCTCTCCTAATTTTCCAGAGTATATTTGAAGAAATAAAAGGAAAATCATCACTGTGACTGTCTTTGGGAGCTGGGCCTGCTTCAACAATATACGCCTATCTGTAGGATGAAGAATTAGAAGTCACCTACATTATTTTGCAGAAGTCCTACATAAATAAAATTAGTTTGGAAGAGAACATGAAACATCAAACATCCATCCTCCAGTCTCAAATAACTCTGCTCCAGTAATTTTTAAGACTTTCATAAATTCTAGAAAACAAAGCTGAATCTCAATTAAGGACTGCTGAAAGGAGAATAGTATCCTATAACACTGACATCTGGACTACTGCTAGCACATGTAATGCATATCTGTCACTGACAGCTTATCAGGTTATATATCATTCTGAATCATTAGTCCTGTCTTTCTCAGCAAACACAGGAATCTGCAAAACCAACACAGACATAGAAGTACCACCTCTGAGAGGACAAACTCACTCACAGGAACAATCTTAGAAGGTAATCATAAGCCATTAATATAATGCAGACCATAAATGTCAATATAAATAGTCAAGTGCATGTCAACAAGCAGGGTATGGACATGACTGACCTAAACAGTCAACTTTTGGCAAATGATAGCTTTGTAAATATCCCCAGCTATGGATACACATTTAATCTCCATGTGCTAAAGATCCAATAGGAAAAAATTCAAAGTAATTTCATAAGGGAGGGGGAAAAAAAATCTGTTCCTATTTCCATAGCCCTGTAAAAGAGCTTCTGAAAAACGTCCAAGAAGAATGTAGTGTGCCCCTACACAAACTTATTCAAGATGTAACTAGCACATAAAACCCTACACATGACACCAGCTGGTTAAACAGAGGCAGGCTCCACAAGCCATGTCATTCGATCATGATAGAGATTGATCATTCCTGTTACTGGACTAGACTGTAACGAAAAGCTTCATGAATGTGTTAAGGCCATTTTAAGAGCTCACTAGAGACCCAAGTGTAGAAAGAGCACGCCTAAGCCAAGTTCTACATGCAGTCCATACACCATCATGAATAATGAAGTGTTTCAGGCAAAAAAGAAGATATTACAATGAGAATTTTTTTCTGTCACAGAGTTTTTGGAGGAATTCTACTGACTTGATGGGGTGTTTTTGGACTGGGGAATACATTTAACCATTTGGTTGAATCCATAAACTGAAGAGTAACTTAGTGGAAGAGGCAAGGACACAAAAAATATGAAAGAGCCTTATAAAAGACTGCTGTGATGGGCTTCTGTTTGCAAACACTTAACTAGCACAGCTATTAATTCCTTCTAAAACATGGCAGGTTTGTTTGCCTGTAAAAACACAGCAAAACTGCTGTCAGGAAATGTACAGCACACAGGCTTTCCCTGCATGTTGGGAGCATGACAGATATCCATAAATTTAGGGTAATATTAGAAGACATATATAAAAAAGAGTAAATCATTTATTTTCATAAGAAACTTTGTTCCTAAATGCACTCATTTAATTATTAACATTTCCTGTTAGCATCTGAACACTCAAATTTTAGAAATTACATACAATTTTAGGGGGCTGTAGTTCTGCTTAAAAATTTCACTTCTGAAGTATATGCATTAAAAAATAGAGGAAAAGAGTTTATCAGAAGAATTAGACTTCCCAGACTCTATTCTCTCAGTGTCACTATCAAGCCATGCCCATGTTCCTCAGTTCTGCCAGAAATGACAGTCTCAATATCATTGTAGAATAATGACAAAAAATTAGACAATGTAGTGACCACTGAAAATTTTGAAAAATAAAAAATTGTTTCAGTGTGAATAGTGTTTTATTTAAGTGTTCAGAATGTGATAGTTAATCCTTTATTAAACAAAATTAAGTGTTGAAAAAGAATTTGAAATGCAAGTAAAAATATTTTAAATAAAAATATTTTTTTATACATTTGAAATGTGCCATTGTATGAAAATAAACATGATTTTATCAAATATTTAGTTGTAGCCAAAACTATTTCTTATTGGAAATGCTAGAGTTGTAAAATGTTGTCCCACTCTATTGCTACAAAGGAGGAAAAGTGGTAAATGTACAGATAATAAAGATCTTGTGGTTCATGTACGAATGTGGTCTGTTCTCCAGAATCATCCAGATTCATAGTATCACATTTTTGTAACAAAATGTGCTGTAATTGATGGCTTTAAAGAACTGACGCATTTTGATTAATGATCCTTATCACACTGTTGCACATTTGATAGGAAGCAGCATGCTTTATTTGCTGATAGTATTCAGAACTGAGATTATGATTTAATTATGATCAGAGATCTTACCATTTTGCCTAGAACATGAACTACAGTGACAGAAATCTTAAAAGAAAAAAATAGCATATGGCTAATTGACTGGCTGAATAAACAACTGCCCTTTCCTTTAAAGGGCCTTCTACCAAATATTCAATTGATGCCTACTAGCAGCAGGAATTCACCGAGTCTCTGCTCACAGCATCAAAGAGAATGCAGGAAACACAGGTTAACACTTGCCTTGATGCACGGGAAGTGCCATTCTCTGAAATACATCCCATAATATCATGTGGATTAAAAGACAATTGAATACGTTTTCACATCCAATGAAGAGAGTCTAAACCAGAAACAGAGACGTGGGATTTGGGCCAGCCCCCTTTGGTGAGGAATGTCTTAGAAATGTCCATTTAGAGCAAAGTAAACATCTTGAGTGTGGGTTCTCCCCAGCCAGCAGGAGTCATTCATTAGGGGCCTTCAAGAGATAAGGAAAGCACTGACATGGTTGGGGATAGCAGCTAAAATTACACACTCACTCTGCACTCCTCGGACATTTGTCACCATGAGATATAAACATTTATGTCAGTGATAACAAACCACTTACCTTATTTGACTATTTTGAACACCACTGGAACTTAAGGAATATCATAGCAGTGTGATATGTTTCTGCTAGAGAAAAATGATATCACAACTGCAGTGCTTTTAGATGCTATAAATCAAATTGTACAATCTCTCATGACAGAAGTGCAAGACTCACTACTACTACACAAATATTCTTGATCACTACAGTGTAATAAGGTGACTATAATACAGTAATTAATTTTCTGTATAGTGTGCATGTGACAGAAAATTCAATATTTTCCCCTTAAAGCCAGCAGGAGCTGGTGATCAGCACTTTAGTTGTGTCTCCTCATTGTTAACTTTTGAATAATTCCCAATACTAATTCAAATTTTCACACTTGCCTGCAAAAAAAAATCAACACATAAGAAATTAAGCACACTGCAGCTTAAGCCAGAAACTTTGTCTAAAATTGAGTAAAGTAAAAGCATATTTGAGTGACGAGGTTTAAAATTAGAATCATAGCATTTGACTTCTCACATTTCCAAAAGGATTTCACCTGTGAACACCGAACAGAATTTTTAGCCTTGCAGGATATATAACAAACATTTGTTGAGGAAGTTCATCTTTCAAATTCTTACCTATAAAGCAAGTTTTTTATCACTGTGGGGACTTGTATTTACAAGGAAAAAATATAGTTCACTTTCAAAAAATCCTTTCAATTCAAAAATAAATAATGTGAACACTAAGTGTCTGTGTGGTCTGGAGATGCTCTATGCCTTTAGTATTTGGGTGACATTTCCTGTGTATTTGCTTACTCTAAAGTATATTTGAATGTTGGAGCTTCTACAGTGTTCTCTTAAAATGCCACTACTCTGAAAAGTGACTTCAAAAGATAGGATTGTTTGATGTTTGTTGTTTCTTCGTGATTTTGGTGCCAAATATATTTCAGTTCAAAGTCAAAAAGATTACTTTCTTTCTGATTGTTAGATCTGCAAATTGATCCTACTTCCAAAGAGTCAAGAGGCTCCCATTGCTAAAATTCCCGTAGGATTTCCATGGTCTGTATTTTGTTGCAATTACACCAATTGAGATTCCAGTGTTGTTTAAGGAATGTGAAGTCTATCAATATTATTTCTTGATGATGCAACATAACAAATAGCCTCTTCTCTATGCTTTAAAAATAATTTTTTAAATAGAGTCTATCTATTCTTGAGCAGGCAGATGAAATTTTTTGCACTGTGATCTTTGAAGTGAAAAAACCCACCAAACTTTGAAGTAACTAAGTGATGCAGCTACTAATTTTAGGGATCTTTTTGGAACAAGTTTTAGGCAAATACAGCACAATATTAAGACAAAGTTTCTTATGCTATTGGTTTGTGGATTAGACAGAGGCATCTTGAATACACAAGCCAATTAACAGGTCATGGGGGATCCCAGAGTGACACAGAATATTTTTTCTTCACCTTTGCTTTGAGGCTGCCTCATGCTTTTGCAACCATGTCTGATTCCCCAGGACTAAGGTGGAATACACTTCATTACAAAACATTTTTATTGTACTTGGAGAGAAGCTTTTTAAACACAGTAAAATTCTGCCTTTACAAAGGAAACAGAGTTTGACTCATATTTTTCACCTTGAAACTTTGATTATTGAAAACTGAGAGAAAATTTGGTGAGACTGTTGGCTGGGCAGCACATCACCAGGGTAGTGCATTACCTCATTTGGCGTAGTAACAAGGAAAATAGTGCCAACTGAATTTACACTGTAAATAACTCTAGATCTGTCCTTGATAACTACACCTTATCTATCATTAATGATCTGTTTACTATTTGAACAAAGCTAAAGTCCTCCATTTACATATATAGTAAACATCTCTTCCCTTAGCAAACAGATTTGACTGTCTGTCCTAGACTGCACTAGACTCCTTAGTATACACAAGACTCAATTTTCTCTTCAAAAGAAGGTTATTCTCTAAAGTCAATCTTTTAGGTACAGAAAATACCCCACTGTTCTTTTAAGAACTTAAGTATCTCAATCTCTTACATAGTCTCAGTGTCATTTTCAGTATTTATTATTTAGACTCTTACAAAAGAAGAAGCAACCCAATTTCTATTCAAAACTCATATCAATAACTCATATTAATAACTCTGCTTAGCAGAGTTCTGTGTCAGAACTCACAAACAGACATTCAAACTAAAATACTGTTTCATGATTAATTTTTCTCTCCCAGCACCTGTAGAGTCCTGTTAACTTTGCTCAAGTCTCTGTGGCAAGGGTGAAGGTAATTCTTTGACCCTTTCCAGTAAACAGTTAACCCAGTAATCATTTCTCCTCCTTGTTGGCTATTTAATAAATTTTGGTGTCTAGAAGCTGTTAGACTTCTCAAGTACACTTCTTCCAGGTTTACTGGATGATTTTTAGATGTTTTCCACCTAATTATACAGGGATTTACACTCTTTCTCCTGAGTGCCAGATATCCATAGACATCAAGAATTCTACACAAGAGACAAGTCAGTACAAGGCAGGTATATTCAGATCCAAGTATACCTTCCCCTACAAAGTATAAAAAATTGCTGAGAGAAGTCAAGGCAGTTTATCAGTAATTTAAAGATAGAAGTGCTTATAAACAGTTCAATCTAGAGAAAATAAAGACTTGCAGGCCAAAAAATGCAGTGTTAAACTTAACCTGTATCAGTATTCCTATCATCTGGGCATTGTTTATCATTGTCATGTACTTGAAATTAAAATGCTAAAGACAAACCTTAGAATGCAAAGCATTTTCCAGAAGATAAATCCAAAAGGAGTGAGAAGAATTAAATCAACAGGTGAATTACATTCATTATTGCTGGTGCAGTTACAGGCTACAGAGCAGTCCTCAAGAGGATAAAAGTGGATGGCAAGAATATGCAGTTTTTCAGTGAGACAGCGTTTCCTGTAGGCTTGCTCTTATCCTATCCATTGAAACTCATACCCATGAAACTCATATTATGGTGAATTATATCAAATCCTTTCTTACTTTATGAACACGGGTTCAGTTTCTTTGTTAGTGTACACTGCAATATTGCTACTGACTTCAGTGGTACTCTACCAGCTCATTTGAGCTTAGGCTGGCTAAGTAAGTATTAAAATTCTGTTGGTTTTAATTCATTATTATTCTAGAGGTTTCCCCATATTCCCTTTTCATCCTTTAATTGAGATAATTTTCATTAGCTATTTTTCTCTCTAAAAAATGACTCAGCACCTTTTTCACTCCCTACCAATTAACATTTTATTGTTGTGAATGTTGACACACAGCATATTTCTAATCGTTCAATAAATACCATGCCATACAGAAAAAACAGAACAAGTAACTTCTGGGAAAGTAAAAGACTATGAGTCCTTTATGGAATCTCATTTAAAATGGATCACAGCATCCTATTGTATCCTGTTACAATATCAAAGGCATTATGCTTAAATTAAAGAAACAGAAATAAGGGAAACCATCCAGACAAATGAAAATACTTGCTCAGGGGAATAGCTTTATTCTAATCCTGAAATTGTATATATAGATTGAAAATCTTCATTATCAAATAAAATCCTAGCTGTTGTGACAAGGCTTACTCTAGTAATCCACAACTGAAATGTCTTCTGGTAGTCCTCTGGGTTAAAAAAAGCCCCTTGGCCAATTTATGTCGTAGGAGTATGATCCAGAAAGAAAAAAAGACTTTGTGGATTTGAGGATTCACACTACTTTAGTATCTGTACTTTTAGCTTTGTTTTCCATGTCATCAGCTTCAAGAGACTAAGATTCATTACCCTCTGTTCCTTTATTAACTGTGCTATCAAAGGCTTATGATCCCTGCATGACTTCAAGATCTCACTTCAACATCAACCTGGTTCAAGATCGATTCCACTTTTTGTCAATATTATTCAAAGACTCTGGATGTGCATCTCATCTTTTATTTAAGGCATCTATGTATTTAGTCATGCCATGATAAGTACAGGTCTGATTAAAGCAGGTACAGTTCTACTAACTTCAGCTGAACTGAATCTACTGAAGCTAGAACTGAACATGATCAATTGGCATTTGAATAAAAGTCCACCCATATGGGTACAATCCATGTTTATTTTATTTTCAGCTTCAAATAATATGTCATCAGGTATATTTTTAATAGAAAATTCTGTGCTATGAATAATTATGAGATGTGATCCTAAAACACCTTCAGAGTTTCAGTTAACAATCTTTAATGACTGGTGAATCCAATTAATTCATGATGTTCTATATTTACTAGCTGATCACAAATAAATCAAAATATCTACCAACCTGTATTAATCAGCAGTTTCAAATCCTTATAGGTATTGACTGCATGCATATGAAATTTGTTTCATACAAAACATAAAAATCAGTCAAGAGGATTTTGACTAAATATATCACTCACACTAGATTTTAGCTGTCTGATTACAGAGCCTCAGAGTGAAATTCCATGTGCCCACATTCCCAACTGTAATATCATCCTCAGTGCTCTCTTCAAAGTGGTCACTTCCATTGCTCTTCCTGTTAGGGATCACTGTTGCACTGTCTTTCAGCGAAAGGTAAATTATGCCCCAAAATAAAAGCAGCAAGTATGTCAAAAGAACAATAAAAGAGTAGAATGAAATCACCTTAAAAATTAAAGTAGCACTGTCTTGTAGCATTTGCTCAGTTCTAGCAAGTGACTCTGAGGATCGCACCCAAGAACAATGTGCTCTGAAACTTTAACAAACAGAGGAATTAAATAACACAGCTACTTAGATAGAAATGAGCCCCTCAAATCTTCCTAGCAGGCTGTTGTTAATTTAATAGGTTTAATTCTCTGTCAGCCTGATCCTGGTCTATCTCATCTCAATGCTGGGATAACAGAAGGTGTGAGGTAGAGAGCTGAACATCCACACTAGAGACCTTTTGCAGCCATCCCCTCCCTGCTCACTCCCACACAAGTCTCCTCACTTCACCACACAGACGAAGCACATCCAGGACTGTACACACAGTCTTGGCAGCAGTCCTGGACCCTCATCTCTCCCTTTGTGCTGAGAAATAAACCACCAACTTAACAAAATCATTGATGGCATTTCAAAGGTTAAAACAGCAGTGCAAGAATTCCCTTTTACTTTCTCTCATCTCTCTAGAGAAGACACCACTAGCTCTTTGAAACAGTAAATAAACCTTAAACCTTTACGTGTTCAAAGGAAATGCTGGCTTGTCTCAGAGAGCATTCCTTTTGACACAGCCTCCAAAAGCCTGCTCCCTGGCAAGTTCATCCTGTTCTGCAGGCAAGACCTGGGTATTCCCTGCTGTGACAGAGCAAGCCCTTCTTCCCCTTCTCCCTCAGTGGAAAGTACATCTTCTTTCTAGCCAGGCTAACCTTTGACTTTGTCTAGAGCATAACAATATTCTCTCTTTCAAAAGCTTCCTGGAGGACTTCTTCCTTTAAAGCACAGAAATGCCCTAATTGGACCTCCAAGAATGACTGTCATCTTTTTTTCACATTACTTTACAAACCCACTATGCTCCCCACCTCTCTACTCTGTGGTGTTAGATTTTGTTAGGTTTCAGATTAAAATAAATTAAAGGCAACTGCACAAGGTTAAAGGCACTTTAGGGTTTAAACCACTGTTATTGGTAGAGAGTGAGCAGTAGCTCTCTCTCTACCATGGCACTGTCATGCATCCATCACATAGTCAGTTCTCTTTCCAGTGTACAATTGACAAAAAACAAGATGGAAACAGTCCATCAACCTGGTGTCACAGCTGCAATAAAAGCCTGCAGAAAACCTGTAAAACTGCTTACACTCAGCTAGAGCACCAGTGTGCTGGCTGGTGTAAAGTATTCAACAGAGCTACAAAGAGGTAGCGTGTCAGATGGAAAAACTGCCATTGGAGGCATTTTGCAAGTACTAAGTGCTTACAGATACCTCCCTGTCACAACAGGAGAGAATGAGAACTGCACAAACAAACAAACACTTCCGCAGCTCCCACACTGAAGCACAGATAATTCAGCTATGCTTTCATTTGTGTTCCTGCATCTATTATCTCATTGCTATGCAAAGGGACAGTCACCCAAGCCACAAAACACTTCTCTAAGTAAACAACTAATTCATAGAGATTAAACATACAACTCTTCTCCATGAACAGATAATTTGCTATGTGTTTTTCGTGTACACAATATATTTGCCACACTTGGAAAATTATAGCCAACACACCTGAGGTGGATTTCTTGTACAAAATTACTGAAAACCACAGTAAAGAGAGGATTGCAAGCTTTCAGAATACAGAACACATAACATGTCAATCCATACTTATAGTTCACAGTGTACAAACATTCCATGGCAAACATGTCTTAGATACTCTGCTTGTAAAATGAAAGATTTCATGTACAAGAAATGTGAGACACAAACCCTGCTATCTACCATTATTCACATTCCTGGGAACAAATAGTAAGTGAAGAGATAAAATCATTGAGAGGATGTGCATTTAGGAGGCAAATAGAGAAGCATAAGAAACCAAATACACTAACAATATAAGGAGGAGACTGTCTCTTAGGAAAAATACATGGAATAAATTCTACTTCAGTAGATTTCTAGAAATACATATGCATGTTATACTGATTTTTTTTTTAATTAAACCTGATAGGAGTTACATTTAAAGAACCACTTTTATTTTAAAGAGGATCAGGAAATACCTCCATTATCCTATTCACTCACAAGCAGAAAGCAGCCTGTATATTAAATTGCTGCTTTGCAAAGTGAAAACTAATCACAGGGTATCTTTATGGACATTCTAACAGATTACTTTTACTAATAAAATAGAGACTCACTCTTTAAATTGTTTCTTATTTAAGCGATTGGCTCTTCTTCAGTACCATAATCTACCACAAAAAAAGGTGGCTACAAAGCAGCTAAATTCCACAGCGTTGTCCAGCCTTCTTCATAGCCTCTTTGTCAAAAATTCACTGGAGGACTGGTTTTGTTTATCAAATCATAATCAGATGTTTGCAGGGTGACCCAGAATGTGAGCAGTGGCAGATATGTCTCAGACTTTGTGTCACAAGATAATGATTTGAGTTAAGAAAAATTGTTTTGGTGGGGTCACGGATCTTTCCATCATCAAATAAGAGTTCAGCAATCTGGGTAATGAGGAGCAGCAAGAAAAGCAAGTGAGAGAATAGAATGAAAAATAAGATTTTTACTCTTTTTGTTTCATTGAGAGTAAGCCTTTAACTGTTCTAAGAAATAAGATTTTTCTTCTCAGTTTTAAATAGCAAATCTACTTCATCCTTTATGTGGACACAGAAAAACCTGCTGTAACACCAAAAGCAGAAAACTGCTAAAATCTGGGATTTAGAATAATTCTTACCACATTGGAAATTGATCACTTTCTGATAAATGTTAAGGCTCTTCTCACACAGGATAACCAAGAAAGACAAGGGGGAAGGTGAGGAGTCTTTTATCATCCCAGCAAACACAGTGGTTACATGTTAAAAGACCCTCAAAGCAAAGAAACTCTCTGCAAGACAAAGCTCCCACTTGCATTATGGAACTGACTTCTACCCTCTTCCACCATAACCCTCTCCTACCAGAGCCACACTGGAGACTGTGTCTATAGTTGGTTTGCACTGTTCATCACTCTTTGAGTATTTTGCCCCTGTCCACAGGGGAAGGGAGATGGAAATGGAAGTTTCTCCTCCTCCCTCGTCCCCTCCCCATTATCAAAAGCCCTCAAGTGCTGCAAAATCAGGTTTGTGTCACACCTCCAGCAATCTAAATAAGGATGAATTTTATGGAGCAATGGGATTTGAAAGGAATTTCAATGATTTCATCTCCCAGTATGCTATACCATGTGAATACACAACTGTGCAGGACTCTACTTTGGCTGAATTCACCCTCCCTGATAAAAAAGATGCAGTGAAAGAGAGAGTAGTAAGGTTGGAATACTACCTTGTTAATAAAGATGACAAAAAGAGTCTACTGGGTTATTGCTTCCAGAGGTGAAATAATACCTACATGGCCCCAAAATTATGGTTTTGCAAAAGTAATGAACGTTTTCTCTGATACTGCTGCTTAATGAGACCATGAAAGCAGAGCCTTCCCAGGTGCAGGAGGAATTATCATGCCTGGGCTTGCAGAGCCTCTGCCCGACTAAACACCCTGCAGGTGTCTAAGTTTGGGACCTGGCACTACAGCACTGTGCTCTTTGAAGTCCTCTTGCCTCAGCACTGCAACTGGCCCCATCCTCTACAGCACAAGAGATCCCTTTCTATTCTAAGTTCTGAGGATGAGTCCTGATCTCCAAGATGTTGAATGATCTTAAGAAAACATTTTCTGAGAAAATCAGTACCAAGAATTCCTGCTTTTCTACACCTCTCAGAGCTGCGTCACATCCAGACATACGTGTGCCTTTCAGAGGTTCTTCATTCTAATTCTTTTTCCTCATATAGCAAAAATACTTGGTCTACCTTAATTCTGAACATGTGACATCACCAACTGTTAAAAAGAAATATTGGCCCTGAAAGTGGTGGCTGTCCTTACAGGAAGTCATTTTTCATTAAATCAAATATAGAGGAGAATTAACAGCAATTAGTGGATATTGCAGATTGTGTACACACATTTTGCATTATTTGGTGATTTAAATTGTTAAGTCTCACCCAAACAGGATTTTGTAATTAATCTTTTATCTATTTGATGCATTCTCAGCACAGTGTTAGGAAGGACAGCTTTGGATAAAGAATGTTCAGATGTTTGTCTTAGATTAAGTAGGAGGGTGTTAATTGGCAAAATAGTTCATGATTTTCATATTAGATATGAGTACATGTGGCATGTTTTCAAGTAAGGAAGTGGCAACTAAGTTCCGCATGCTGTGTTTTCTTTGCTGGTCTTGAAACGAATGATATATGTTCTTGCTAGTATACAGATGGTCATTCATTTCCATGCCAAAGTAATAGTAGTTTTTTCGCCTAGATTTTAACATCTGTCCTAAATTTATCTATTGTTGTGTTACAGTTTGCTTTCTTAATTAGAGAGAGTGAGTGTAATTTGAAGGCTCTTTTGGGATACATTTTTAAACTACCCCATAGAGTCTGAGTCTTCCTGACTCTTGGGAAATCCCAAAATCCTGATGTTATTTAGGTAGCTCCCATTTTCTGAGTTTCCTTCCTTTTTTCAGCAGACAGTGCCTTCCTCCAGGTCTCCCACACAGACAGTTAGCAGAATGCTAACATCCTATATGGCTGCTAAATTCTAGTTCATTCAGTTCATGGATACTCTCGTTTCCACCTGTTTTCAATGGTTTCTGTGACAGTCCTTACCTCAGGACCAACTCCTTAAACAGAATTGTCAGCAATCTCCTCCGTCCATTATTTTGAAGATTTAAATCCTATGCTTGTTTGATTATACAGATATGGCTTTTGCTATTTCTAGATTTTTTACTACAGTTGTTATTTTTTTAAATGGAGTTTATTAATTCTCCCTGTACTCCCCTTTAGAGCATTACCTGGTACCTGCCTGAAAGCTGTTGAATTACAGCTCCATGCTGCTGTAAAAAGCACCCTGTGAGGACACACTGTTTGGTTATTCATGGAGATCTGCATTCTGCAGATTGTTCAGTCCTGATCTTTCGGAAACAGTTTCCTAAGCTAGAACTGTATTAGAAAGCTCACTCTCCACTGCAGCAGATGATTTAATGCAAATTATCAAGATATTCTGCAACATTTCTACAAAATATTTCAGGAAAAGAAAAGTAACACCTTTCCATCCAGCCTTTAAAACATTGGAAGGTCTACTCAGAAGTGCAAGAGACTTCTTGTAAAGCCTTGACACCAACAAATTTTGATCATGCATTCCTGTTCACATGTCACAATCTTAAATGAAGGGATTTTAATCTTCACAAAGCCAGTCCACTCCGAATTACCTTAGAAGTACTAAAAACATTCCTTATATGTGGCCATCTGCTATTGCTGTTTATTATTTAATTTAGGTTTATTTAAAGTGCTCATCCATAGCTCTGTTACTTATTTTGCTATTCATTTGCCTTAACCAGAACATTCAGTAAACAGTGTTGCTATAGCAATACTGCAACTTTTCATATGACCAAATTCTTATCTACTGCAGTCTGCACAAAATAATTTAAAAATATTACTATTAATAGTAACATTTTTATTACTAAAAGTGGCCCAGAGATGCACCTAAAAAGTCACCTCTCATTCCAAGAGCTGGCTTGCATGCTGGTATCAATTAAGCGTACACACAGGATACACTTTACTATTCACATTGATATATGATGAATTAAATGGAGGGCTAAGCATGAAAGGGGTTTCTCCACCTTCATGCACCACAAAGGAGGTTTCTCATTCTCAGGTCTTCAAGGACCAACATAGCCCAGTGCTAAAGGCTAGAAATAGGTCAGAGATTCTTCATTAAATATGTTATGACCCAAATTTGTATGCAAGTGGCACAGTGTAACAGTCCCTGCTAGTCCAGTCTAGCAAGTGATGCAGAAATGCTCCTCTTTAGACCTAGGTTCACAGGGTAGAAATTGTTTCCCCATTTTCCTTGTGCTTGACCCACATAAAGTCCTCTCAGTAAAGATTTAGTACTTGAATTAAATTCACTGATCCACAGTTGTATTTCTCCAGTGTGATTTACGCTGACATAAAATGAAGTGACGAATAAGGCCCTGAGGGCTTTAGGAATGATGGGGCCTTTCGCAGGCCTTTTGGCGTGGGATGAGTTTTTGCCCACAGTGAATACAAAAAATAACTAGCTAACTCTCCTACTTTGAATATCAGTTACAAGACCAAGGAGTCTTCATTAATCTACTGGCAGGGGATTGAAAGTTCCAAAATTAGAAATCTACTCAAGAAAAAAAATCTGGGCATGCTATAATTGAACTGGTTATGAAAAGAGCTGTGAAGATACTGTGCAAGCGAGGCAGCAAATGTACTGCTCAACAGAACAGCAGCAGTAAGAGGAATAGACACTGCAAGCCATTTCTAGGCCAACGAGGCACAGAGGGGGATATCAGCCAAAATAATGAGAACAAAGGAGAATTAAAAGTGCTTTACCAAAAGATTAATTTCAAATGTCTATAGTAAAGTTACACAAATACTTCAATTAATTTATTCTTAAAATAATGCAAATTAATCATACTTTAATTTAAGATTAAATGCTCTCTTATAAAGTTTGTCAGTGTCTTTTCAATAGATTTATCTTATTGAAAAAAGCAGAGACTCACATTAGGGCTTTTTACCTGTGCCTATTCCTTCTAAAGTCGAAAGAGTTGTACTTCCTATTGCTGCCATGTAACTCCCTGATTCTCTGTGATTAATCAGGAAAGGGAAGGAACTGGAATGATGCAAACCTTTTTGTTCATACTTTGTTTGTAGAAAAACTAATTTTAAGAAATTAGTCTAAATAAGGAAAATGTACAGCAATGTACACAGCAGAGGCAGATGATGACAATCCAGTCACACATATTTCATGTTCTGTTCATAATTCAAGTGATACAGGCCTCTTCCCCAGCTGGTTTACTGACACAGCATTTCTGGAGGTTCCAACAGCTTAGGAACCAGTATTATTTTCTATTGAAGGAAACAAAAACATGTACTAGGTGTATCTGTGCTCCCTTAACCTCATTATCATTAATTATTGCATCATTGGAATTTAAAATATCATCTCTTTTCTTAGATTAATTTCATAGAGATATCAAAAGCTGGGTGGTGTTCATGTACTTCTGCCAAGCTGCTTGTCTTAGCCCAGGGTAACTCAGTCACAGAGCAGGAATCATTCTCACTCAACCCTCCTAGTCCTTCCCAGCTGAGTATTTTCTTCTGTGCAATAGTTTGTTTTTTCCTTTGCATCACTTATTTGCTATTCTCTGGGGTTAGCTCAAAAGGCAAGAACACATTAATCAAGTCAGGATTTTCTATAATAAGAATCACATAACCTGGTCTTTTCTAGGTTTTAATTCCATTATGAGTGGGTCTACATACAACATCTACTGCATATGCTCTTCTTAGCAACAAGGACACATGTAAGTGCCTAAGTCACCAATTTCAGAGGCATTTTTATATCAACTTTACCTGCCAAAGTATGTGAGGGAATGTGCCCGTGCTATTTATCACAGCCCATGAATGATGATTTTTCTCTTTTTCTTTTACCTATCTGTATCCTAGAAGCAGTAATAAGAACTTTATCGGTGGTACACAGGATATAGAGCAACATGCACACTAGTGCAATCTGGGACTTAGATTCTGTTTCTCTTTGGGATTTTCGTATGTCAACCCAAATGTCATTAGTACTGAATCCCCTAACACAGACTCCACTTACTTGCTTCTCTTATGCTCTGTACATATTTACAACGCACAAGCAGAGCAGCATCTGAGCACCTCACAGCTGGCATAAGGAATGAATCTTTTGTAAAATGTGAGGCCAGCATTCAGCACAGAAGAACAAACTCACTCTGAAGCATAAGTGTAAAGCCAATCCTACAGAGACACACTAAGAGATGTTACATCTATAAGTATGCATACAAATATCCCATTATTTGTATAAGGGTGGATCTACGTTTATATCAAATAGCTCTCTTTCTTCTTATCAGTTAAATCAATACCTCTTTCCTTTCTCTGAAACAAAGTATTGCATATCCCTGTAGTTGGTACTCAGCCTAATTTTATGAAAATCTGACAAAATAACTTAATTTTCACTGTGTACTGCATTCAACCAAGACTTTGGGCTATATTTAGAATGGCAACCCTCCCCCATCCCCATTGATACACTAATCTGTTTTCCATAAATCTCATTGTATAAATAACGTAAGTTCATTATAAATATAACTAATAATAAATCCAGCTCCAAAAGTATGAATAAACTATGCTCAGGAGTTTTTCCAGTTTCCAAAGAATAAGAATTTTGTCTGAGAAATAGCTAAGGAACCAACCATTTAGATGTGACAAAGAAATTTAATATCGTAATAAGAAATTTCTAAAATCAATATAATAGACAGCCTCTGCTGGATGCACATAAAACCCCTGAGTTAAACGACTGTGTCACTGAAGCATTCAGAGACAGGGGATGGTTGGAAGCCCAGCATGTGTTTGCTGTAGTACTCTGCTGAAATGCAGCTTTTATTAAGCCACATATCTTACAGGAAGTTTCTTTATAGCAGCTGCTTTTTCTTTGTCCTAACTCTGTTTTCCAGAAGAATATATCCTCAAATTTCAGAGGCTGAGACAGACTATCAGGTAGGGAAACAGGGAAAGCCCTACAGGTCCCTTGAGCAATAACAAATCAAGCTTTGTTGTAGGGAATTTTTTTCAAAATTTAATTATAAAGTGGAGATTTGTCCATTTATGCTTAAAACACCTAATTTTGTGAGTGCCTATGTTATCTTGCAGTGAATAAAAAAAAAAGCAGATGATTTTGAGAGTTGCATTAGCAAGTAACAAGCACGAAGTTTGCAACTCTAGTTCAAAAGTTTTTTCCTTTCCCTTCATTCAGAATTTAATAATTACAGAACTTGCATATAGTTTATTCTGAACTACTACAGTTAATAAGAGATTCTACATAGTATTAGTATTCGTGGACATCAAACAAAAAACTGGCTGAGGATGGCATATTTCCCTTCTAACAGGAAAATTGTTGTGTGAAACCGTACATAGTTCAAACAACTTCAAAAATAATGTTTAATATTTAAAGAAAAGTACTAGTCAAGGGCTCCATAACTTCAGTAGATTTTATCATGTATTATTTACCTATTGGAGACTCTGAAACCTGTTCTATAACAAAAATGTAAAGAGGGGTGCTGAAGTAGCCCTTCTAATTTTGTGAGAACACTTAAAGTAGGGGTTTGAGTTTATTATACCTTCATAGAAAGTAAGTGGTGGATTATGTTAGCGAAGAATTTATTTTATGGGATTGTTATGGTTTTTATTCAGTTAGATTTAATTATTTTCAGTCACACCAGTCTGAGTTAGGTACTTCAGAACTGAAGCCGAAAGAGCAGAGGAAAGAAAAAATTGTCCCTCCTCAGTGCCCAGGTATGGTCCTGCTCTCAGCCCTGCCTAACCTCTACTCTGGCAGACTGAAACAGAAGCCAAATTATACTGCATCAGGTGGACAACCCTAGGAGTTAAAAAAATCAAAATACATGGAATTAAAATTGATTTTAAACTCATATACAAAATTCTCCAATGAACAGTACTATATTTTAGAGGGAACAATACAACAGAATTTCCAAAACCTCTGGCCAGAGCTGCCATAAAGAAAAATCGAATGGGACAGAGGCACACGTTCTCAAGCATGCAGCAAAAGACAAAAAAGTTCAAACTTTTCTGTGTGGCATTACAAAGGCATGGCCTGCACACATTTTCTGTGAAGGAGTCTCAAGGTACAAGGGCCAAAAGACACATCTGAAATAAACAGTCTTATTTCTCTGCTATTTCCCCACCGTTTTTCTCCCACAGCCTGGGTGTCCCTGGCAGGTCCCAGGAGCTGCCCCAGCAGATGTGTTTCACACACAGCCCGGAGCAGGCAGCCCCGTCCAGCCCTGGCAGAGCAGCTGACGCCGGGGCAGAAGGCAGGGGCATTCCCTGACACTCAGGCTGTTTTTTCTGCTGGTGAAGCACTCCTGGGCAGCTGGTGTAGCTGCCGTAGGAGCATGAGGGATACTGTAAACAGCAGATCTATCACAACACTAAGGTACACTAATCCCACCTGACTTGAAATGTTATACTTTGTCTGAAGGGGAATCAATAACACACATTTCGCTTGCAACTAATCTTCAGTACAACATCAATAAAGAATAGGAAGCATTAAGAAAGGAATGGATTTGCTATTCTTAAAATTATTCAGACAATATCAAATAAAGACTAACTTTAAATACTTTGCTATTTGTTCATGGTCATCCTTTAAGCAGAAAGATTTATGCAGCATTTATTCATTGAGCAAACTGCTGTGATTATTTTTTCAGTCATCAATCTCTTTTGCTCAAAGATACATTCAAAGAGCATGTACAGCGAACATTTTATGAGTCTCTTTTTATATGGCTGGGAAGTTAGACAAGAGGAAGACGACCTTGCCTGACACAATTTCTTTATGAGACCATCTTCTCATTGATCTACGGCTCCACCGAGTAGAATTATGGTTTCAATGCTGCCCTTGGAACATGGGTCAAGTCATGTCACGAACATACATTCTTGCCTGTCAAACATTTAACTGATCCCATGGTTTGCAGAGCCAGTGCTATTACTTCCAAATTTGATTTGCATGTTTTCAGTAAAGAGGTGCCTATGCCTGTACATGATAAGTAGCTGCACCTGCCTTCAATTTGCTCTACTACATCTAATTTCCTAAGTGAGCAGTTCAAATACTATAAGATGGCAATCAAAAACTAGCAAGATTTCAGAAGCAAAGGTAAGGATTGGATTACTCTCAGCTTTCAACCCATGTTTCCCTGGCCTTGTCCAATTTCTTGACTAAAACTGGAAAATAAAGACTCAGCTCCACTAAATATAGCTGTCATCTGTTCACTGGGAAGCTGCAGGGAAGACAAATGTTTTATCAAGACATGAGGCTTTATTCTGGTAACTCTGAGCTTTATGACCATTATTTTAAAACTGACAGAGAATTTATTCCAACTTACAAATACAGGAGTGTACACTTAATTTATATTTTTGGGAATCCCACAAAATATGTCCGCTGGTTTAGTTTTAACCATTTTTTTGTGTTTGTGGTTATAAACAAGAGAAATAAAGCTTTGATATCTTTTGTGCAGTTAATGTTTAATACTTGATTCAATCACTATTGTCTGTTTGGCAGGACACATTTGACTCCCAGTTGAAAGCAATTTCAATCATCAGGATGAACATACCTCAAAGGATCAAGACACCACAACTCACTCCATGCTGGTACATCAAGCTTGGTCTTCTGAGGGTGAAAATTTACTTATGTCCATTGCTTTCAATTGGAGTATTAAATCAGACATGTATGTGACTTCACAAAATGTGAAAAAACTTTCCTAAACTGTACTTGTAATTTGATATAAAATTATTCCAATGGAAACTGAAAGTTCAGTGCAGCTTTACAGTATGAATATGTAGATATCATTATTCTCTTAACGTTTTGCTGTTGCACCTATGAATTGCTATATAAATCATATGCTCTTTACTGTAAAAGAAAATTCACTCTGACATAGTCTAAAAGATAATTTATAGAGAAAAAAAGCCATGATAGCAACATGTAGAATCTATAAATAGAGGGCCAAATACAATTTCCTATTATTTTATATTAATATATTTATCCTCTTTTTTTCCATTACAGCATTACCTTATATGGCACTTTCCCAATTTTCATAATGTATTTATGCAGGCCTGAGCCTATTTTCTACCTATTTTTCAAATCCTCCATTCTGCCACTCCATCAGAAAAAAAAAAGAAAAGGATAACAATAAATTTTGGTGCTACTGAAAAGTAAGGTAAAGGTTGTTAAGTCAGACACGAAAAGATAAAATTTGGAAAAAAGAAATTAGCTAATTTATCTAATATGATTAGATATAACACCTGGTAAAAATGCACCTGGTAAGAATATGAAAAATATAGGAGGGCAAAGGAGAGAACATTTAATACAATTTTGTCAACAGAATATTAAAAGTCTTGTTAGTTGTAAATAATTATTTGATTCACTTGGCTTCGTTTGATTTAGATTTGCTTGGGCGTAATATTCCCCATGTAGAGAAGTGACAGGCAGTATGTCTGAATAGATGGAGATCCTGTCTGCATGAGCATATCAGCTTTTCAAGACCACGCTACCATTCCCAAGCTCATGCTAGCCATTTGCTCCCCTCCAGCTGGATTGCAATATGCAATGCTTCTCCCTTAGAACATCTCATGTCCCATATAATATCACTTCCAAACTTACAAACTGAAGTCATTTTCAGAGTATGGTCCCTAATGCAACCTTAGTGCTGATAAATGGACTCTCCTAGCAAATAGTTCTTTAAAGACACATAATGCATGCTTGGACAGCATTATCTTTAAGGGGCCTCATGAGTCATCCAAGTTAAAAGAGCATAGAAAGAAAACCCACTTGTTAAATAAAGTCAGAGTAGCAGAATACATTTACTATCTACTAAAAAAATAATTTTATTGGTAATACGATTCATTTATTCATTTCTGTTACCAGAACTGTACAACGGCTGAATATGTTGCTGACAGTTTTTTTGATTTGACAAAATTACAAGTTCCATCATCATATACCCCCCATGACAGAAGTTCAGTACCTAAGATTTCCTTTCATGTTTAAAAGAAAAAATATACTTTAGTACCAGGGTAAGCTGAAATAAGAGTGGAAAGCCCACTGAGACAAACTGGTCCTAGTATGAATATTTACAGAAACAATCCCACCTGGTAATTGCTTGCTAAGCCCACAAAAAGTTATTTGCTAGTTTCAATAGAATAATCATCACCAAAAAACGGCAGTATCTTTTTTATCTCAGGAGAGAAAGTGAACGAGATAGAAAGAAACAGCAAACTCTAACCAGAGCAAACCTGCAATGGGCTATGTGGTGAATGCAGGCTCCACTTCACTTTGGCAGCACGATACATATTCCAACAGAAAAAAAGGAGTAAGATGCATTTCAGGAACTGGCCCAAACCCTGGTGGTTCAGGCTTTTGTTTCTAATTAAAACTTCATAAAAATATATTGATATTGTTTATTAGCAATTTCTTTTGGCCCACTATTTTCTCAAATGTCAGTTGCTTGAAAGGGACAAACTTTACACATTATCAGCTCTTTCAACAAATTAGAAAAACAAATATGAACATAGTATACCATATTCCTATATAATGAAAAATTGATTATAAGCAAAGAATTGCATACTGTGCTAGTGTTGTAAATTACTTCCTCTGTGGCTTTTACAACACTGCCTATGAACCAAATTGAATGTCACTAGTTTATGTTTGCAAATACAATCCCAATGACATTGCACCTGGGAGTGTGTACGCACAGTCATCTGTTAGAGAAGGATCTAAACATATGGCCTGTTGATCTGGGTCTGGCCCCAAAGCTATCACAAAATCCTCCAGCCAGTTTTCTGCCAGACTAACCCATCACAATAATTCAGCTCTATCAAATAGGAGTTTCTCAACAACAATGGAGGAAGTGTATAGCATTTGAAACAGCCACTTCAGATCTAAACATGTGAGCAAGCAAAGGTCAGAGACACTCCTCCTACTGAGAGGAAAATATATTGGGTTCTATCCTACATTTTCATTCACCTTACTAGGCTGGCCTGTTAAGGTACAGTCTTTACTTTCCTCTTCAATTTTCCAGTAACACCTTTCTAGCGCAAAATTGTAACAATGAGATTATGTTTTTGAGTATATGGGTAGCACTTGTATGTTCAAAGTTAAGCTGATTCTTTAAACATAATTGGACCTCATGTGCATGGTTCCCATTAGCTGTTTAGGGCAAGTCTTCTGTGGCTCACAGACGCAATGCACATGCAATCACTGCACAGGCAAAACATGCCTCTTCTCCTCACTTCTGCACATGTTTTCTGAATAGGATAGTAATTAAAATATCACAGAAATTAAACTGCTTGTGAAAATGAGCATGCACTCCTGTTAACTCAAACAGGATAAGATATTTAAACTTTAAGTCGATGGCTTTGGAAAAAATATTTTCCACTGCTAAATACATGAGTTTGATGTGTTTGAAATGAGATACAGCTTTTGACAATCACTAAGGCTTACTGCAGGGTTCCACACTTTAAAAATAAAGGTCTACTTGTACATTTTTTGGAAGAAACAGCAATCAGACTAAGAACTAAGCACCTGTTGGCAATGCCAGAATCCATAAATTAGGGCAGTGTCTGTTGGTGTCTGTTATTACATTTGAATTTGAAACATCTACCCAAAATAAATTGCACCATTTGGGCTGTTACCTTTGTCATATCTTCCAGTAAAAGGTGGCTTAGTTTGATGCTGAAATGCTTTTAAATTAATAACTGTAAGTGAATGTGTGCAATGGCCATGCTCATGCAATTTTACTTTGTATAAAATAAAATAGTCAAACTTGCTACTGTCATAGCCTGCTGTTAGAACATATTGAAAGGAGAAAGACGTTCTTTCTAATGAACCCTTAAAGTGAAATGTTCTGGAGGACAAAAATATTCAAGTTACTAGCTGACCTTTAGAGTCATATAGGAGAGGATGTGCATAATGCATTATTCTGTCGGATATGCATTACTTATTATAAAATAATGGAGGCTTCAGTACTTTACATGTGACCATTAGAAAGATCAGAACATAACCCAGCCTTCGTAATATAATTGAGTGCTGCAAAAATATCTCTAATGATTAATATACCAGACATTATGCAATGCTCCTACAAGGTAATTTTGTCCTGACACAGAATAATGATTGTTACAGAACTTCGGCAGTTTAAGACACATTAGGCCTCTGGGCTACACAGCCAGTTGTAAGGATGTTCGTGGGTGGAGAAATTTCTCGTTAACGTCTGAGTATCTCCAACATGTGTTTACATTAAGCCAACAAAAATTTTAAAAACTCGTCAACACAGAATGGCACAATTCTCCCTTCAGTGTGCAAGAGGAAGAGCCTCCAAAGCCAAGAACAAACACCCTCTTTCACACAGTGCCACTCACACACAGCCAAGGCCCTGGCCTGGCACAAGTGGGATAAAAGGCACAAGATTTGTTTCTGCTTTATTATGTCACTGGGAAAGGACTGGAAGAATCCAATAGTTTATAACATCTGCTTCAGCTTAGGCAGGGCCAAGTTACTGGTAGAGATGAGTGATGAGGGGCTACACATCACCCTGGTAGCGCTGCCTTGTTACCAGCTTAGTCAGAAGGAGGACTGGGGCACAGTCCCTCATCCCCCCTCTCCCTCCACAGCACCACTCTCAGCTCTTCAGCTCCTGCCACCCTCCAAACTCTGTCCACAGTGAAAGGGCAGGTACAAAAAGAGAAAGCAAAGGGCTGATGTGAAACAGCTGCAGATGGAGAAATGCAGAAATGCCTTCTTTATGCTGAACAATTTGAGAAGCAACAATACAATCTGACATCCAAATCTGTCACCCAGCTGAATTGTTCTGCTGTTTGTTTTGACACAGAATGAATTCTTGCAGTTCATATGAGGACAGCTTTTCATGAACAGCAGTTTGATACTTGTTCCATGGTTTGAGTATCTTTTTCTGGGGTGCCACATTGGGCTATCACTTGTTTGCAGTTTGGATGGTAAGCATGCGGAGGGCACACATGGCAATCTGCTGTGAGTGGCTGGAAGGGATGGTTTATAAAGGCAGCCCTCTGAAACAGCAGCCCTTCTGAATTCAGAACAACCAAAACCACTATTGTAGCAATAAAAGTTGAGCTGATGTTACTTCAAAATAAGATTAGAGACCATTTCATGTGACAAAATTAAAAGTTTTTATTTATAAGCACCCAAAACTTGGAAATTTTTTTCACTCATACACTAAGTATTATAATTAATGTTTCATTTGCTTCTAGCTAGTATGAAAAAGTTTGCTATTGCTTCAGAAATTAAGTATATACCATCTACTCATTCATTTTCACAGATAAAATCTGAAAGAAAAAGACAGCCATTATTTGGGCAAACACAGATGCTTCGATAAACCAAAGCAAATTTTCTTACTAAAACATACAGGAACACAGGACAGAGAAAAAGTAACATTATAGGAAAGGAGTTGAGAACAGATACCCTCAGACAGTCCTCAGAACTGAATCCTGAAATCAGAAAAGAGATCAGTAATAACTAAGATATAAGAGATTTAAATATGCTACAAATTTTAATTAAATTGACCAATTTACCCCTTCAATCCTAAAGTCATATATTTTTTCAGCAGAAGACGTTTCTTTTCACACCTTGATTCACAATGAAGACAGGAAAGCTGGTGTAATCTAAGCTAGCTTCCTCTAGAAATCATAGTTGGAGGGAATTGTTTAGAAACAGTTCAACTTTTTTTAAATTCTCCACTCCCCTACTTTGGTATTAGCTAGCAGGCACAAACATCTGACAATAAAAATGAAAGGACAATGTGTTTCATAATACCAGACAGACAGAAATCAGAAATTTAACATGTTGTTAAAGTAGGAAAATATTATCGAAACCAAAATACTTTATTTAGGAAAAACTTTACAAGATCCTTTGACCAGTCAGGGGTTTTAATTATTATTTTGAAAATCAATGGAGTGGAAGAAATCCTTCAAAAGGAATGAGAAAACAGGGTTTTTTCTCTAAATATAAAACCTCTGTTCTCAGCCACCAGGGCTGTACGATATTCCCAGTGATCAGATCCAGTAATCAGACACAGGAAAAGAGAGCAGCCCTCCACAACCTAGCACTTCATAGCTGAATCAGCAGCACTTTGTAGCAGATATTCCAGTAGTTGGATTAAATCTATAGATCCAGAAATATTGCCTTTTGGGTATGCTCGAGGAATAGCATTTACAGACTGTGAAATGAGATAAAATTTATACCTAACGCAAAAAAAATAGAAAAAGAAAAAAAATATTATTTCATTTCTCTTTTTCTGGACCAAATTAAGAACACACTGAAATATTGCTGTTTGGGGACAAAACAGTCAAATAGCTGAGAGGCAGCTGACACATTGCAGTTTTAGAGTCAGGGATGGCATTGTTCTATGAAATTAATTCACTCCTAAATTTCTTGTCGCAGTAGCCTTTGACTAGCATTTTAACCATGTCTAATGGAGATCCTTTACACTGAAACTGTAAAAGTGCCAGCCCAAGAAAAATGAAAATACATGGAATGAACTCCACTCACCTTCTTCCTGGCTGATGGGAAAGTGTGCTTAAATTTTAGAATACTTAAGCATAGTAAAGTCCATTTAGGGAACTTTCAGATGTGACTTCTCTTTCTTGTTTTTCATTTGAAGACTTTATCCACTTTTTCCTTTTGATTGGCATTATGATGCAGATGGAGTCTTTCAACTCCATCTTTTCATGGGCTTAAATCACCCAAAGAAGCATCAACAGTTATGGATAGAAGTGCAAAGGAAAATGTGCAAATGATTCAAGAACAGAAAAATTAAGATAAATACAAAATTCTGTTTTTACAGAAGCCACCTATGGCAAGCAGAAATAGCTTGGGAATGTTCTGCTTTTATGTGCTCCTAGTATGGACACTGATTTATTATAACACATTTGACCTTTTCTTCATTATCTGCAATTCACAATGCCATGGTTGCTGATTTTTTTTTGAGATTTATAAATAAAACAAAAATTAGAAACTTGAAAAATTTAGCATATTATTAAATTAAATTTTAAATGTGCATTTTAAATACTGTTTGCTTGCATAACTAATGCAGAAGATGCTATTAGCATTTGCTTTTCAAGTCTGCAGTTTTTACCACATAAATAGTGGCTATAGTGTACTCCCTTCTTTCATTAGTTTATTCATAGCTTCCTGTGAAAAAGCTGATGCATCTCTGCTTCTTCAAGAAAATATTTTACAGTATCAGAGTCCTAAATTCAACTCCAGTATTGATTACAAGGTGTATTACATTTTAGTTCTGTATGCATAGAATAAAACCAAAAATCTCAAGGTATCAGAGTAAATTTTTAACCAAGAGATTAAGTTCTATCATGGTGACAGGGATGCAGGCACTAGAATGCACTGGGAATAGACACCATTTTTGTAAGAATTTTACTGTGCAATATTTACATATTAATCCATTTGGCTATGTTCACCTGTTGTCTCCAGCTAACACCTTGCCAAAACGAGATCACAATGGAAATGTATGGAGAAAATAGGATGATATATTTACATATGTAGTTTCATCTAAAGCAAAAGAATTTTGAAAATAAAGCAGATTACTAAATTTATTTGCAAAGAAATCACATTAGTAAAACTTGGCCTACAGTTGTCATTGCTGTTGCAGTGCTTAAACCACCGTAGTTCCTTCACAGAAGAGAGCTTCACCATGACCTAATTTTTGGTCAGAACTGACAGGGCTGAATTTTATTTCGTGCTATCATTGTGCCCTTTTCTGGACAGAAATGCTAAAGAATATATGGAGAATGGAGAAAGGAACCACAAGACTAGGTAAGGTTTACCAGGTCTTGAAAAGCAGGTAGTGCAGGAGAGGGGCTTTGGGGTGAGGCAAAATAACAGAATGCAAAGATGCTTTAGCTAACGCACAGCACAGGGAATCTGACATGCACAGACAGATGAATACAGAAGCTCCAAAAGTCACTGGGTCATGTATCACCTTCTAAGAAAACTAGTATTTGTGTTACCACATCTTTATTTCTCACTTAGCACTACACACTGTAGAACTTGCACAGTTTCAATGAAGTCTTTCTAGACTTCATAGTCAAATAAGTGCCAGGGAGACTTAATATAAGTAGAGCTTGACAAACCCCAAGATCTCTACTTCTATTACTTCTGTTACTTCTGGTAAAACAAAACAAACAAACAAAAAACCAAATGAAAACCTAACCAACCAACCAACCAAAAACAAATAAACAAAAAAGACTTTGTAACATTTGGGAGAAAACAAAATAGACCACAAAAACCAGAAAACAGAGGCAGAGAAAGATATCAGAAGACAGCCAAATATCTTATTAAGTTGGGTCACTCAACATTTTACAGGATCCAATTATGTAGCTAATCCCTATGCTGCTGTTTTATCTTTGTTATTTCTGGACCACAGAAAATCTCCCACTGGAAAATTCAGATAAACAAGGATATGCTAAAATTATAAGTTACGGTTTTGATCAATATAATAATAACTAACAATAATAATAATAATAATAATAATAACAATAATGCCTTTTGTGCCATTAAAAAATATTTAAATATATCAGAAAGGTACTGAGGTGTTATGCTGAATTATCAGTAGATTGCCTTATTTATCTAGGCTAAACTTGATATTCCTGCTAACTGTTGTAGGTAATTGCTGAATATGAGCCAGACTTTACTGTATTTAGGTGTCTACAAATTTAAAGCAAAAAAAAAAAAATTATTTTAGTATTTTAGAAATATACGTATGTCAGTTCTACACTCTGGAAACAATGTGTATATAGATAATGATGAGGGGGCTCCCCAGACTTAAACAAATGCAGCAGAATAAAAACACTGGTCATAAGAGCTTAAAATTCAGCCTAAGCAGCATATGTGCATACTGTACCACCTAACACCATATTCTAAATTTACAGAAGAAATTACTGAACAAAAGAGAAAGCTAACATTTTAAGTGCAATAGAGAAAAATGTCACAGGGCAAAATCATTATTCAAAGTAACTCCAAAGTGAAAAAGAGCAATTCAGCTAATTTGAAGACTGGGCTACCTCAGAAAGCACTACTATTCAGTAGTGTCTTACTACTGATTAGCAGATGGCTGAGACTGTATTAGAGCTCCAGAACATTAGACTGAATGCCAAGTACCCCAAACAACACACCAAATGTATTTATTTACTATTTTCTACTCTGCCACAGCACTGCCATAGTGCAGATATTAAGTCATCCTTGATGGAGTCACAGGCAAATGAGACTTCAGAAATTGACTGCCACACGCTTTTAGCTACCAGAGCAGCTCAGCTCTTTGGTGAGTACAACACCAATAGTACAACTAAACTTTACCACGCAGGTGCTTGAGATTAAGAGGTAATAGCAGCTAGTAACCTTCTCCTCAGAGAGCAAAGAAGGAAAGAATGCAAATTCCACTGAAAGTCTGCTTCTATTGCTTTATTTCTTCAGGCTTTGCATGGAGTGGCAAACTCCACTAACAGTATTCCACCCCACCTGAACAAATGTTATCACATCAGAACAAACGTTGCAATATTACAAAGTTTTAATAGCTGTAACAACTGTAACACTGCTTGGAACATTAGGAAAATATGCTTTTACCTGTATGTGTGAAGATAAATAATGATATTACTTCTCGAGACTGCAGTTGCTGCTTTGGGTTACTCAGAGTTACTATATGTTCATCTCTTTTTACCTGCAGGCTGCTCAAATGTCCTAGCTTTCCAGTGCACCCCTTCATCTCCTTACATGCACGGCTTTTATTACAAAAAGAACCAAAATCATCTTGACTTTATTCAATGTCACTGAGCTACAGTGATCCCTCAGATGTACTGATCACTTAAGACAGCTTGCAGTATGTACACCTCATGGATCCTATTGCCAAATCATCAAATTATGGGATAAAACTATGTTGCCCCACTGAGTTTAATGAAGATGTAACAACATGTTACAAGAATTAGTGAAGAGCAGAGAGAGAGAGTGAATTGCAAGTCTTCCAACAGTGCTTCTGTTTTCAGAGAGTATCTCCAGGTTTTGGAGAGAAGAGAGGAAGGTGATTTTAAAAGGAAGCACATTTCAAACTTTAAACATTCAGAAATGGGGAAAAGCAAAGTCAAGATTTTTAAAAACCATCATAACTGTCAGGGCACTGGAAAAGTCATTTGTACAGCCCTTCAGAGCATCACCAATAACAGTTTAGAAAAGACTGAGTGAAATACAGACTTTGTAGAGCTCCCTATGTACATGAATTTAGCTTCACTAATGTTCTCATCATAGAGTGCAGTCGCATTTACTGCTTATGAAACTAGTCTGATGAATTCAATTACTGAAGGAAGTCTGGTTTTAATTCTTAGAACTATTACTTCTTTCAATTTAAATTGATTAATAATAAAAGTTACAGCATTTCAGAGGAACAGCATATAAATTAATTATAAATTGAAGCCCTAGCCCATGGCAATAAGATACAAAGCTCTCCTTCATGTCAGCTCAGATGCAGCTTTCAAGTATATTCTAAAGGTACTTTTTCTGGATAAATATTTTACATTATAGATATAAATTACAGTTTATTGCCAGCTGTTTAAAATATCTATGATTTGGTAAGATGAGTCTTGCTAACCCCCAGCTGTCTCCCATTTAGTTGAATTGGAAAAACACTGGGTAAATTGCTGCCCATGGAGCACAAACATAAGCAACTGAAGTACCCCTAATTTGTTGGAGTTTCAGATCATCCTAATTTAGATATTTTTCAAAAGACATAATGTAAAGTAGACTCTACTTAATCGCCACCCTGATAAATAGCTCTACTGGGAAGATAATACAGTTAGTAAAAGGGTAAATTAAAAGCAAACTGTAAGAGCTACGCTGCATCCATGACATACCCGATGTGTTTGGAATGAAGCCGTTTGATGCACTGATCATAGCAGTGTACACTGAACTTCCACCACTCATGGCTCAGCTGTTTGTTATCTTCAGGGGACTGCCTCACACTCTTGAATTGATATTTACAAACTGCATTGATATAATTAAAGAAAAACTAGAAAGTTTCTTAATTCACTGGGGTCTTGGATAACACTATAAACACAGCATGGCATGTGCTCTCAATGGAGCACTTAAATATCTTTTTTCACAGGTTTTAACATATGAAAAACTGCAATAAGTGGGGATGCAGTCAAGAGATGTACCTGAGTAATATGCCAAGGTAGCAGCAAGAAGGGAACCTCAGGAGAAAAGAACTGACAGTACAGAAGAGTCTCTTAAATCTCAGCAAGTCTGTACCAATGCCTAATTATTTTTGATATTTTTTGTGATTCTTCTATATGTTAAGCAGAGAAAACATATGGGGTGAATACTGGTTCGTACTGCACTCCCTGTCAAAGGCAGCTTTAGACTGCTAGATACTGTCACCAATAAGCAAAAATTGCAAGCTCAAGAACCGAGAAACACATAGATTTTCAGTGTTACATACAGAGCCAAGTATTTTATTCTCCACAAAAAAAAAAAATTAGTATTTCCTTTTGAAGTCTATTTATAACCACAAATGCAATTTTGTCCTCTTTGAGTAGTTAAAACCTTAATCTCTGGCTTTCTTGTTCAGAAGATATTCTTCACAGTGTGATTTTTAACTGTTACGGTCCCTTTCTATGACTCTTAACTGGGGCCGAGCCTTTCCCCTTTTTACAGGGTGCAGTGATGTCCCGATTAGGAGAGAAACAGAATGCAGTGGTGGCAAGAGAGAAGCAAAGGAGGGAAAACATGCAAGGAAAAGAGACAGAACTGCAGAAGGTAGAAGTGTGGCTGACAGCCCTAGAATCCCCCAGGACCACAGTCAGCAGTGAAGAGAATTACCTTGCGGAAAAGACACAGCTGGCAGGAAAGATGTCAACTGCAGGAGGTAAAGAAAAATGCAGGCAGGAGGAGAAAGTAGTGAATAACTCTGTAGACAGAAGAGCCTTGGGAGTAACACAATGGGGGTAAAATGGCCGATGACTTACAAATGTGCACGCAGCCCACAAATTAAAGTAACATTTGATTACCCCTATCAATCCAAAATGGTTTCCTTGGACACCAGTCCAAGAGAACATGGAAATTACCTCTTCACTCACTGACAGGCATGGTTCAAGAGCAAATACCTTCCACCCTCACACCCAAAGGTATTAACCAGTCATTACCTCACATTTTCTTGTTTCCCTAATGGGCCCCGTTTCATCTCCCTGGGTAGTGAGAGCTGCTTCACAGCACATCCACGGCAGCAATCTGTAACAGTGCACTTAGCCAGGCAGCAGGGGTACTGAATAATGAGCCCATCTGTACCGTCCTTCCAACCCTGTCCTAAAAGCATCAGTAAGCTCCAGAAGTAATATTCTCCAGGTACCTCCATCTAATCAAATTTCTAAGTAGCAAAGGATTACTCTTATTGTTAGGGCACTTCTTATAAGTATATAAAATAAGGGGTTTTTTTATTTACTGTTTAGGCAATAAAAGTTATTTCACTCTTTTTGTGTTGGCAGACAGCTAATAATAAAATGTCAATTCAGAATAACACCATTATGAAAGGGAACCTTTCCTCTTCCATATTATGTCACAGGACATACCCAATTAGTGGCAAAACACTTGATAATCCCTATGCTTGCCCTCAGGTTACAGCAAAAAGATGAAATAACCATTTGGTGCATTTTAATACAGGCATCCAGGAGTAAGAACATTCTGAGTTCTGCAATGGAAACAAAAAAAAAAAAAAGAGGAAAACATTCCTCTGATTTCCTCTGATGCTTTAATACCTTCCTCTCCTCTGTTCCTGTAAAAAGAAAATGCAATTCTTTTCCATCCAGGAGTAACTGAAACTTTAAACAAATGAAATACTTGGGAGTGAAATCTATCTTTTATTCTGAATCAAGACATGGGTCAAACAGATTTCTGGCCAATGGGAAATGATAACTACAACCATATTTTCACTTGCTTCAGTTCCTTTTAGGATCAAAGCTGAGGCTGTCAACCTTAATTTATGTTTAGATATTTAAAATATTTCCAGTATGATTTTTAAGGAGTTGTCACTGAGCAATAACTGAAACTGTCTCACTGTACTAAATTATGGCAGCATTTTTTCCCATCAGGTACGAGTCTTCATGCCTAATTCTTTGACAGCAATTCAGGTTTAGATGGCTTATAATAGGCTCTGCCTGAATTCTGCCAAGATTGAATTGTTATTGATTGGCACGAGGCAATGGTGTAGAAGGGTGCATTTCCATAGCTTGTATTTGGATGGGTCAGATCTTTCGACAGCTGATTTTGTTAGAAAACCTGGGGTCACTGTGGGCACTGATTATTACACACCCTTGCATTTTTTCCACGACTGCAAGCTCAGTTTCCTACTCTAAAAAAAACCACAAGTAATTTTCTTTCTAAGGTCTGTGTAGGAAAGGACATTATAATCAGTTTGTTATAATCTGTACATAACAATTGTAATTGTACAATGTTAGGTGTACACAACTGTAACAATGCAAGGTGCCAAGTGCCAGTTTCCCACCTGAGCACAGCCTATCAGCCTGCAGGAAGCTTCCTTGTAAGACCCTTTTTCCCCATCACTACAAGCTCAGCTTCTCACTCTGCAGAAGATGTTGGAGATCTTAGCACTGCTGTGTAAGACAAACCCATTCATGTTCCATTTCTACACTTATAAATGCCAAAATACACCAAGTCACCAAAAATTTATGTATTTGACTTCAGAAGATGAAATTATGTAATTAGTAACATTACACTGATTTTATTACTGTTTCTTTGATTTAAATTGTTAGTGATTTAAACATCTTAATTTCAGTGTAAATTATATAATTGTTTTTTGTTGCTTGTTTATCCATTTTTTGTATAATTAGGATGCAGTAATTTACTTTATATCTCTTTAGCTTAATTGAGTTAATAGTATCTGCTGAGAAGCATGATGTCACACTCCCAGCTACTTGGCTGGAAAACTCAGAAAAGAGCTTTCACTGGACATAAGAATTTCAAAGGCAGCTTTTCTTCTAGACCTGTAACTCTGCAAAAGTTAGTTTTGTTCAAATGACACAGCTGCTTCCATATTTTTGTTCTCCTTTTACTGCTCTTGTGATAGATCATATTAAAAAATCCTTCTTGACATGACATGGTTCTCCCTGATGATATTGTTATCACAAAACACTACCTAGTGTATCAATAACAGCAAATAGGAGCAAGGACAGTCTGTATGAAAAAGAACACCTTAGCTTTCAGTTAGTGCCTAATAGCTGAAATTGCCTCCCTTGAACTCTATCAATGCAGCCAGTACAGTACATCCATCTTGGTTTTATCAACCCTTCATCTTTTCATGAGCCAGCCAGTCTGGAAAGGACTCCATCTCCACCCACCTGGAGCACGTCAGGCAGGACAGGCTTACCCGCAGGCCGGGTCCCACAGTAATGCCGACTGTCTTTGGCACCAGGCTGCAGATGAGAAGGACACATTTGCCAGGTGCTGTACAACAGGTCAGCGTCTTACCCAAACTGAAATCCCATTTGGCAGGCACCACTGGTCAAGAGATCACAAGAAGGCAACTCTGGCCCTGGACCACACAGCATCTCAGACACAATGAATAGGATTTGACCGGTCTGGTGTCATTGTCATAATGTTATTATGGAAAAGCAAATAAATTCCAAATGTTGGGATAAATGATCCTAGTGACAGTCAAACAGCATCTACATTAGAGGTAGTGCCACAAAAAATTCATCTGAAAAACAGAACCATAAGTACTGTAACTATAAAAATTGAACAGCCTTAAGGATTAAATCTTGGCTTCCTCTAGAAGTTAAATCCCAGAAATAAAGATCACCGCTATCAATTCCCAGAATCCATAGAGGTACTCACAAGTAACATAGAGAACTCTAAAAAAATCCGCATCTGTTAAAAAACATGTATCTAATGCTGGCTCCTGATTGTTCAGTGCATGTACATCCCTTTCTATCCCCAAATTTTTGATAAATATTAACTTGCTGATCTTCATCTATCACATAGAGGGAGAGTTACATAACTGCCATTTTCCAGCTGTAAAAATGGAGATGTTAAAAATAAGACAATAATGAAGGAAAATGCACCAAACACCAGTGTAGCCATGGAGTACTATTCAAAAGACTGCCTATGACAATAAAAGGAAGCACCACATGGTTAAAATGCAATGTTATAATCTTAGCTGGGAAACATAGCATGAAAAATGTTAATTTGTGGATTGACCAATTCATAAGTGAAAAGTCGGGGGAAAAATTGAAGCTACATGAGGTGAAGAAAGAAGTTCGGTACAATTTGTGTCATGCCAAGACAGAACCACTCTCACAGCGCCTCAGATATCAGTCATCAGATAACACATCCACTCTTCACCTACAACCCATAATACTCTCTGCTGACTGACTTGCCAGCATGGGACACCCAGGTCCAGTGCTGTCTGTGTTCAGAGCAGGTACAGACAACACTGCATGGCTGCTGGTAAGAATTCCAAAGGATCCAATAAGTATAGTTATGGTAGTTGTTTTAGAAGGTGACTGATGTTAGCACAAACAGTTGTGAAGCTCAGAAATAGAGAGTATCCAAGCAGAAACAGGACTGAGGAAACTGAGGAAAAAAAAAGACAAAAGTCTGTAACAGGCAAATGAGGGTACTCAGAGCAGAGCAGCTTAAATCTAGACCAACCTGTTGTAGAAAGGGCCGAGCAGTTTTACCCCTGAAGGAGCCTTGGCTTTTGAAAATTAACACAGTCTGAGGCTGAGATACATCCATTAAATGCAAGTGAATACTGAAGTCCTGTATTCTGACTCACTGCAATATTAATTTTGAAAGTATCTGTACAATTTAACCTTCCAGTGCCACAGCCAGCAGCAAGACTCCCTAAATTAGCAGAAGTAATAAACAGGAGCCTCATTAAATCTTCCTTTTCCCTGATTTTTTTTTATCCTTCTAATGAAGCTCTCTGTCCTGTAACTCATCTCATTTCCCTAATTCTCTCTTCATCACTGATTTCTTTATCCTTTGATATGACGGAGTGTCATGTCATAAGTAAAGGTAGAGCTACGTTTTCTAGAGAGCAGAGCATGAAAAGGACAGGAAGGCATGTTGTTCTCAAAACTGCATCCCAGCAAGGCAGATGGCTCATTAATGTACCAGTCTTGCCCTCTCAGCAAGGAAAAAACACACACTCACTTACACAGAGGGGTCAGCCTGCGAGCCATGCTCCCTCTGCCAGCTTGAGTCTATCTGCTTCTGTTCAAGCTGTCTTCTGTACTACTTAGGTTCACCTTTATGCAGCAGTGAAGTGAAAGGCTCTTTAAAAGATGTCAGGACAGCTCTTGATGCACTCCTTATAGCTTTGAGTGTCTAGTTTGAAACTGAGCCCCTTGAGAGCAGCAAAAACCCCAACCCCTTGATATCATGTTCCTTTGCAGACATCATTACCTCAATTAAACAAAACAGAAATAAAGTAATTTACCAAGTGCTAATTACACCAAAAAAGAGTTTAACACAAGCAGGCAACAACAAAAAGCTAATATAATTCACTCTGAAATTAAGATTTTTTACAAACACCCCTGGCTTCTATCAAAGCAAGTAATAAAATAAGTGTATTGTTACTAATTATAGCCGTTCATCTCCTAAAGTGAAATACATACAACTGTGATGACCTTATATATTTTGACAAATGAAATTTGAAAGAACAAACACAGCTCATCAGTTCAGTTTCCCCAACAAGGAAACAGGGTCAAGGCTACAGGCATATAGCTTTCCCCGCTTTCCTAACTTTAAAGAAAGTGTCAAAAGAACATTGACAAAGTCTGACAATCACAGATGATTCTAGGAAAGACTTTGCCAGTTTATTTTTCTTCTTATTGCCATTTGAAAAATTGGAATAAAATTCTGTTATGCCACAGATTGCCCTTTCAGGACTCCATTGACTATTTGCTAATGGAAAGTGCATTGCTCCCTGCACAGCTGTCCCTGAGCTCTCGTTCTGCAGTGCCTTGGAAACAGGTGAAATACTTCCATACTCTAATATCACCATCTTTTTACACAGGATTTTTTCCCTAAATAATGAGCTTTTCTTGAGGCAAGCTCCTACTGCTGTCACTCTCCTACCTCTGTACACAGTAGGTAGTTCAAACCTATTTTAGCAACGATGAGGACATAATGGCAAATTGATCTATCCCTGCACATCTAAGGAGCACATTATGAGGGAAAGCACAAGAAATTTGGGGAGGAGAAAATCTCAAAGACTTCTTCCATTTGAAGTAAACTCCTCAATCCCAAAATTGCCATTGAGCACCTCAGCATACCCAGACCCTCATGACTATGATGCATTAGCGCTCTGTTTACTACCATAGACACTGTTAATTACTGTCATGCGTCCTCGTTCACAATATCATTTAATACCAATGTTTTTCCAGATTCTGTATATCTTTCAAACATTCTACTTTTCAAAAATTCAACTTCTATTACATTTCAACAGAAGACAAATTCCTATTTGTTATGTAGGCTTCAGTAGTCATGGCAGTTCAACAAATGAAGCTTTTGCAAATGTCTCAAAAATTGAGATCTTGCTGAGACTTCTCTGTGATTCTGAGGCCTTTAAAAATAGAAAGAATCATTCCAGTTTCTAATGAGAAATTCTTCTGAAGCCCTAATGAGAAAGGAAAAGAAGGTATCAAGGTGTATGGCCTGTATTTCTTACACACGTTTTTACAGATCCTTTATCTGAGGGCCTGATCTCAAGGGGCAATGCTCAGGACGACCTGAGTTTCACAGAACCTGTGAAGGTTTCCAGCATTTTGCAGGAAAAGGCTGCTTGTTTTTCTATTTATTTTTAAATCAGCTCAGCTGACTAATAAAACCTATCCTGTCTACTGCAGATCAGAATCTAGACATGTTGGTAGGGCACTGGAGGGGAAAAAAATGAGAAAAATGGAAGTGAGCCTTCCTCTAGGGTCACACAGGTCCTGTGGTCAGGGGATCCCTGCTGAGACCCCCTTTCCTAATTGATTGTCTTGCCCAGCAGGAA
This sequence comes from Aleadryas rufinucha, assembly GCA_013397815.1. NCBI lineage: Eukaryota > Metazoa > Chordata > Aves > Passeriformes > Aleadryas > Aleadryas rufinucha. The sequence continues at coordinate 261,579 of VZTH01000058.1, forward strand.
CCTAAAGATTCTCCAGGAGCTAAAGAAACGGGAGCTGCACTTTCCAGCGGTAATAAGTGCCATTAAGAAGGCAATTCTGCCAAGAGGGTTGAAGGCATCTGTTATTTTGTAAAATACTTCGATGGATGATATATGTGCTGTACCTGTTTAAGTATGTGCACTGACTATTATGGATGCAATGTATCAAAGCAGCAAAATTACTAGGCAGAATTCTTGAGCAACAAGAAAACTGATCTTATTCTACTCTGAGTTAAGTATAGTTGACTCTTTGTCTATTAGTGTAGCCTTGGATATTGTAGTGTAATTAAATTTGAACCCAATACACCCAGCTTCTGCAACAAATGATACATATTTCTCTTTCTTCTCTTTGTGTTGAAAATATATCCTGGCTAACTGGAATCACTGTGGCAAGCTGTAAATGATGTATGAAATGAAAAATCCCTGCTCACTGCAAGGAGAGGATATAGACAGGGCTCAGCAATTGCTGCTGGGCTATGCTATTTGCTGAAATATTCAGCTCAAATGCAGTCACACAAGCTTGTCAGTGCTGACACTGGGCAGTAAGCTGCATATATCATTTTTCAATCTTATTCAGGACCAAATGACTAAGTGATACATAGTATGATAAATTCAGAAAAAAATTTACAAAGATCCTAAAACAACTTCAGTTGTTGGGCTATTTTTTTTTTTTTTTACTCAAATGACTGATGTTCAATTGCCTTTGTCTCACCAATGTTCTGAACTTCAGAAACTCATAAAGTGACACAAAGAACAGCTAGACTGGAAAATTATTAAACAACAAATGGTTTCACCACTCTGGAAATATTTGTAGACATTATTTAAAATATACTGAATGACTGTCATGATCATTATACGCTGCATCGTGATCAGGAGGGTCCTTTGAACATCTTTGACTGAAGCTGGAGGCAAAGACATTCTCTGTGCTCTCATATAGAGACACAGAAATACATCTGCATTTCAGCACAATAAACTTATTTGTATTCCTGCACAGGACTGTTGGCACATCAGAGATATTTCTATTAACTGTTGGGACCGAGGTTACAATTTAACAATATATAGACTTCAGCAGATTATGGAGTTCCCGCTAACCCCACACCCCCATTTGTCGTCGTTCCGCAGCTCAGCTTCCCTTGTTTTACCCAGGCAACAGAAACACAGCCATGTTACGAACTGAATCAGGAATATGACCTAACTTTAACAAACTATGTCTAAAAAAAGGAAAGGAAGGAGTATTTTTGGTAAGCAAGACAAGTTCTCCCTAAACATAGGAAAGGACAAGATGAAATGTGAGACCCTACAGAAGATTAACTTGAGGAAAGGCTGGGGGTCATTCTGTCATTAGAAGCATCCAGGGTGGATACCCTAAAAATACCACTAAATGTTTGGAAGAGCTGTCAATTACAAACCTCAGAGCTGGGAAGAGGAAGAGAGACAAGGCAGCTGAGAAGAGGGGTGACTGTGCTGGCAGTAAATCTGTGACTTCTGTCTCCTGGGGCAATTGTTAGCCTGACTGACAAAATGCAGATCATGTAGCACCTATGGGGTTCTCTTTAAAAATTTTTATTCTTGAAGCCCTTCAAAGATCACACAACAGGATGAAATTTGAGATTTCTTTCTGCCTGTGTGTTCTTCCTTCCCTCTCTTCCATTGAGATGGCTGCTAAGGTTAGAAACTTGTCTCACCTCCCCTGAAGGCAACCAGGAAAAAGAGAACCTCAAAAAAGGCTTTAAAATTCACATACTTTAAAATGTATTAACTGTTAAACTTTGGGTTTGTTCAGACATTTTTTACATACACATTTTCATGCATTATGGAAGTTTGGAAATCTAGCTTTACATACTTAATGTTTAACCTTCCAGGCACATTTTTGACTTCTTACCCCCCTAAGTGGGTGTTAATTCAAACTAGTCAAGAGGGCACGAGCTTGAACAGAAGATCTCCTTTCCAATGTTATTTTCTCTAGACCTTTCAAAGATAAGGTTAGATATATGTGTCTGATCTAAATGTGGTGCAAGCAGCTAATGGCCCTCGGAGCACTGGTATAGCACCTTGAGGCCAGAGTTGATGAACTGAAGGAGCAGGGAAATACGGATGTCTCTACAGAAACAGCAAAGCAGTCCTACATCGGAGCTGCCTATTGGAAACCCTTAAGCCTGCCATGCAGCAGGGGGCACAGCATACATACAGGGAGCTGGGGGGGAGGTCACTATTTTAAATATATAGACTATAACACAGAGAGAAGACTAGACTGTAAAATCTATTTAAATCAATTACACCTGTACGAATATAATCCCAAATATCAGAAAACAAAGATGTTAGAAGCATCATTGTGTTAATCATCTCTTGATCAGGGAATGTGTGTTTAAACAGTGACTAGTGCAATGACAGCATGGTCTGCCAATAAGGCTGCTGTGCATTACTAGTCTGAATATTTTCCCTACACATTATTTACTCAAAGCACTGTTCTAACATTTACAATCCCCAGTCATGGGGCAGGACCCCACTGAGAAAACAAAGTCTAATAAAACAGCAGTAACAGGCAACTTCAGCCCTCTGTATATAAATTAGATTAGTTAATACCATTACAGCCTGAAGAGGAGCAGAACTCCATCTGTGCATGGCGTTCTGTGTGTGTGTGGCCAGGTGCTTAACGCCTGAGCCATCCCTTGTTGCCTTCCTGCAGCAGCCAGGGCCAGCTGGGAGCTCCCACCACGACTTCAGTGTAGCTTACTGGGAAGATCTAAAAACCAGGATGCAGCCTCTGTGGTTACCAGTTTTAGACAAATTCAACTGAATGTTCTGAGAGTCTAGGAAAGTTTAGAAGAGGGATTTTTGAACTGACTGCTCTGGGGACATTATTGCCTTTATTCAGGGCCAGCAAAAGAGCAAATAGAAAACAGCTGATACAGCAAGATGGACCCAAGGAAATTAAGATCAAATTTCAATATTGAAAGTAAAAAATGCAAAATAAAATCAAGTCAAATAAAAATGCTAAAATATTTAATATTGTTGAGTTCTAAGACTCAACAAGACAAGGAGACCGATACATTAGAATATTAAAAAATAAAATGCATCAGAAATGGACAGAAGGTAAGTCCTAAACAACTGAATTACTTTTGGCAGGAGACTCTGTACTGAGGCAGTACCTGGCCCAACTATCTCTCCATAGAGTACCTGAAGCAAGGTGCACCTAACATGGGAATGTAAGAGGTGCATCTCTGGCATTGAACTGTCTCTCTCCTTTTCTTCTCCTGCAAGAGCAGGCATTTGGCTACACAACCCTTTCTTGACAGGAAAGATTCCCAGTTGTTCCATGAATCATTTCAGATTTTCTCCCTCCCTGGAGATGAGAGCACTCCAAGTTTGCAACTTACACTTTGATTAAACTTAAAAAAAAGAAAAACTGTTGTAAAACAAAGAAGAAATTTCTTACCTGTCTCATGATCAGACTGTTAGCTATAGCACTGGATACAAAAGGTCACAAGTAAAAGCCAATTTTAGACTAATCTTGCTTCAATTAAAGTTTTATATTTACCGATGGAATATTTCTTTAATTGCTTACTCTCGATACATGGGATTTCAAGATGTATTTGACACACTGGAGGCAAAAGTTAAGGTTAACAAACATAACCTGTCTCCTGAATGTCACTGCCACTGATCAGCAATTTTACCCTGACCCAAGAGTATGCTCACTTTGAATTTATGTCTGAGATTCAAATATAAAAGTTCTTGCTGGCTCTGCTGACTGACTGTCTTGAGTATCACCTCCACTCTGTTACACCTATCAGTCAGAAGATATATGGGCTCCCAGAAACTGGTGAGTGGCTTCTTCCTGATCGTTTTGGGTGCAACAGAGCTATTCCCTCCACACACCTGCCAACTGTCTATTCTCAGTCTGATCTGTTCATTAAGTACAGGTTATTGATTTATTCCTGTTAAGTATCATGAGATTTATGATACATTCTGTTTGTTTCATGACTTATTTCACTAGCTTATTCTACTGGTATACATGACATTCATATAAGGTTTTTCTGAAGTGCATTCTGCACTGAGACCCATAGTTCTGGTCCTCATGTTCCTCACGGATTTCTCACCTATAGGATGGTGCATGTCTACTCTCATTATGCATCTAGGACACAGTTAGCTAATGTTCTGTCTCCTCTCAGAAGTAGCCATATCCACAGATTTGGCCTGATTGCAAGAGGAAATACATATTAACTGCAATAACACATGGAGACAAACTAATCTTCATGCAGATATCCTAAGGGAACTTCAGAATGAAATGTCTGAGTAGCATGTAAAAAAAGTTATCAGCCTAAAATTATCTATTACTGCAGGGGACTTGGGGGCATTTTAATTTGTGTCTATCCTTCAGAAAGGTATTGGGGTGATTATGGAAGCCAGGCACTAGTAAGGTTTTTTAAAAAAGTGCTGAAACAACTGCAACAACAATAAATTACACATGTAGGGACAGGCAAGCACAGCTCCTGCAAAAGAAGATGTGTCACTGTCATCTATTTAGCACTTTGGGGATTGTAAACAAAACTGAATGAGGAAGAAACAGCAAATATTTATATGGGCTTCTAAAGCTTTTGACAAAAGAAACTAGATCGTGAAGTCAAACAGTGTCATAGTTTAGATACTGACTTGAAGACAAGAGACTATAAACAAAGGAACAGTTTTTAGTATGATAACTAGATGAATTTGAAACCTACTGGTTATTGTGTTAGTGGTTTTCTTAATTTATCTTGTAAAGTCCTCAAATTAGGAATATTATTCTAAAATACCTGACTAAAAATACCTCCTTCTTGACATGCTCACAAGTGAAATTCAAATAACTATCTTCAACCTAAGATTCTACAGATACTGAATTTTTGTGCTGGCAAGGAGAGATCCCCTCTTAGCTGTGAAAGTCAACTTTCTCTTTTTGGAAGTACAGAGATGATACCTCTTGCAAGTAGGAGGCTGGGGAGTATAAGAAGTACTTCCAGTTAAAACCCCAATGAATATTAAGAAACAAATTTCCAGGTTTATTCTAAGCCCTCAGTATTAGTGGGGAGACAAGCATCTAGGTAAAAGCAATGTTAGAGGCGTCACAGTTTGACTGAATTTTTTTAGACTATTTTGCTAATTTGATGATTTTTAGTTTTTCAGATTGTCTTAGGTGTCTGTTTAAACATAGATTGTGCAATGGAATTTGTGAAGAAGAAAGTGATGGATACTTTTCTGAGGAAAGAGCAGAAACTTTCCCCTTGCTGTTGTAATCATCCCCACTTTTAAACATGGACCATGAGAATGCAGTGACAAAAAGCCATGTGCCAGTACTACCAGTCTCTGATTATGTACTCGGCCTTTTATGATAACTGATCATTTTGTTCCCTTCAGGTTTACTATTTATCAGTTCATTTGCATAAACAATAAAAACTTAAAAGTCTTAAAAGATTTTTTAAAAATCCAAGAAACTTGTGCCAAAACATCATCAATCCCAAGCTAATAATCCTAATGAAGTCTTCTGTATCTCAAGCAGAGCACACAGAAAAGCTATTCACTGAACAAAAATGGCAGGGGAATCCAAGAACTGCACAGAAACTGCAAAGGCAAATGAAGAGTAAACCAGATCAAGCAGCAGAACTGGCATCTGAATGAAGGAGAAAAATGACAGGGGTTCTCCAGTGCTGTTACCATTTATGCACCAAAAGATCAATGTTTTATCTTTTACGGCAAGAACTGTTTAATCAGCATGCCTGAAACTTTCACACCAGCCATATGACCATGGTGCAATTACTCAGAATGTGCACTGCTTTACAAGACAAGTTTAAAACAGTCAGGAATATATTTTGCTTCTCTGTTTATGCACCATCAAATATTTCTTTAGAGCACTGTCTCTTACTCAGTAAGACAATCCTCAAGACACACTACAAACATACTCCTAAAATGGGCAAAATGTAGAAAAACTGGTGAGGTCTTCTCTGCATCAATATTTTGGCTTGTCAGCAATTGATAGTGACTCTTGAGAAGAAGCTAACTGTTCATTACACCTCTGGGCTTTACAAAGATCACATATCAGAGCTTCATGACCAAATTAACGTACGGTCTATCCCCTTCCCTAAGGCCCCTTCCCTGGTATTATTATTGCTGGTAATATTGTAAGTGTAGTGTGAAATGGCCAATTCACACATACCATGTTTTACACATTGCCTGAATCTGCTGGAACATGATTTTCATAAGAATGATGAGAGTAATAAACATCTTCTGGCACAGACTTGCAAAATCTGCACACAGTTTACTCACGCAGTAATGGCCCATAGAACTGCAGGAGAAAAGCAATGTACATACACATGAATAAATTAAAAGAAGAAATGTGAACCCAATGGAATGCTTCTTTTTTAGATATTTAGAAAAAGCACATATAGTGTGAAAAAGCTGGATACATACTCAGCAGCACTCACAATAGTCAGAGAAAGTAGAACATATTAGTTTCTAAAACAAGACTTGATGAGCGAGCTTTCAGTGATCCAGTCTCAGCAGTTGCCTCAACTGCATCCTAGGTCTGAGCTCTCCACGCGGGCTGTAGGCAGAAAAAGGCCTCAAAAAGTATTCTCTCCTACTAACCTATCACATGGATTACTTCTAAGCAGAAAAATAATAAAATTGCTGTGGATTTTCTAAAGCTGAGAGAAGAAATTCAGCTTTTATGCTTGAAGAATTCCACCACCAGCTCAGGAAGGTAACTTTTGCGTAGAACACAAACAAGAGTAGGGGAAAGACTTCATATTTTTTTAAAGTGAAAACTCTGATTACCTCTCTCAGTTATTCAGATTACTTATTTGCATTGTCAGTGCAGCAGGGCAAGTTTTTCCTTATGAAGGAACCAATTTGAAGCCTGAAATTGTAAAGTAATTGACATTCTGCATACTGCTGCTGCTTCAAAGAGACTGGGGGACTTCAGCTCCTGGTGTTGCCAGCAGCATGTAGAAAGTATTTCCTGCATCTGCTGAGATACTGAACATGCAGAGAGACATGACTGGATGATGGCTTAGGTAACTGCTGTAGAAAGCACAGTTTTTTCATTAAGTTAATGAGACCAGAGTCTTAAGTGCACAAGAAGACCAGTTGGGTTTTTTTGCCTTCCATTTTAGGAAATTTACTCAGATCATGAAAGTAACACTTAAACAGGATGACCTCTAAATCAAAAACAATAAATTCATGGGAGAAAAGAAACTGAGAAAAAAACCACATTTTTTGTATTGGCAATCAACAGGGCTTAACAAAACAATAGGATATGCCCTGTAGCCCCATTCTCCTGTTCTGTGTTAGAGATGTGCTTCAGCCACAGCTTTCCTTCATTGCTTCTGAACAGCTTCTATTCCTTGCTGTTTCTGACTGAATTTTGCTTCAAGAGTTTTTATCTACTAGTGACTTGTGTCAGGTCAACTAAGTGACTAATTCCTGGTGTAGAAACAATCTGAACATGTCTTCCTCAATGAAAAGTCACGTAGGACACAAAAAGGCTTTGACATGTTTTTTATGTTGTCCTTCCTTGAATGTCAACTACATTAAAGTCCCATAACAAGTTTCACACTAGGAACTGCTAGATGAAGGAACTCCTCCACTCATCCATTTTCCCAAGTTCCTCCAGCTGCCCAGTGACATGTGTGCCATTGGCTCTCACAAACTGCCAGGTACCAAAGAACTAGATATTTCACTGTACTTTTGCTGAGACTTACTGTGCCTGGTTTCAATTTGTTTATTTGCTCTTTCTCTTGTATTAAAATAGACGGCCATGCCATGTAGTAGAAGTGACACAATTCATTCCTGATTGTCACTAGTGTGACCCTGAAACATGGGTTCTTTCATGTCTATGTGAATTGACCATGTCTTTTATTTCTGTATTACATAACAGCATTTAAAGGAGTTCAGTCATGACAACTGTGAAATATTTTCTTCAGATCTTTGAAATGTAGGGGTAGATTTTTGTCTTTTAGTTTTTTCAGTATTATTCTTGGAGTAAAATTGGATTAACACATGCTTTCTTAAAGTCCAATATACCCTCCTTTAGCTTCTCCTTAAGGATTTGTCTTAGTTCAGGATGGTATTACAATGAAGAAATTGCAACTGAAAGAACTGCAACATCTTTGCAATCATTCCAACAACTTGGATCAACTTCTTTTCAGTACTTTGACTACCAGGACAGTATTTAATTATTCTAATAAATATTTCCAGTCCCTTACTTTACTGAGATGTTCTGGAACTTAGCAATGATAAAATTATATCAGAAAGTAAAAATTTTTGCACTGAAAAGTCTTCACCTAGACTTTTCCACAGTTTTATCTTTTTATTGCATCTCAAAAAACCAACCAACCAAACAAAACCCTATTGGAAACCAGTATCAGTTGAAAAGTAGAAGTGTGGGCAACAGTCCTCCAAAGAAGGCAGTTTATCTTCTACACGACAGAAGAGCTCTGTAGTTTACAAGTTTTGCATGTTCAGAAATCAATTCCTCAGAAGCTTCAGTATCCTTTCCTACACAAATAGAATACTTTTGGGGGTGCTGTGATAAGTAGTGCCACACACAGGAGTTTCCAATAATACAATTATGATCAAAAGTTATCTAAAGGTAAAAAATAACAAAATCAACCAGGTTTGGAGATTTAGAAGAGAGAATTACTTGGTTATGACTACAAATCTACCTGATCATTAACTATAATATCAGCATAAGGAAGAAACAGACTGACAATAAAAAGGAGAAGGAAAAAACCCTCACTTTTTTCAGCTTTTTCCTACATTCTTTTGCTATCTACTAATATTTAATAATAATAATAATAATTAACATATTAATCATACACAGAGAGACTATTCTAAACTTCAGGAAAAGTGGGGGGTTTTGGTTCTCATACCCTGAGCTTTTGGTTCTCATACCCTGAGCTTCCCAGTTTCTTTGTCTTTCTACTCCAAAGTACTCTGCCTCTGAGTCTCACATTCCATTTTGTAACACAAGAAAGTTCTGGTTAATGGAATTTCCAAAAGAAAGGCATATATTACTTACATCTGTAGCTATGTAGCTACCATTAAAAAAAAATAGTGGGGTTTTTTTTCCTGGTGTCTTTTTCTTCAATATTTTTGGTGCAAAGTTTCATGAATAAGTACACACTATGAAAAAGACCCCTACCAGGAAATACCACAAGAAAGCAAGAAGGTCCTTTCATGTTAACTAACTGTTAAGCATGTTTAGTCAAAAAAAAAAAAAANTATAAAACCCTCAGGAAAAAGAAAAAAAAAAAAAAAAAAAGAAAGAAACAAAAACCAAAAAAGCCCACAGGAATGCTTTTTGTTGTGGTATTCATTAAGAACAAAGGCATAAGCCAGTCTCTCAGGCAGCTCGTTTTGACAGATTTGAAACCCATGCAGTTTCATTAACCCTGGCTCTCGTGAATTTCCCAGCGCAGTAATACGTACTGCAGTAGAGACTATCCATCAAAATGATGATACGTTGAAAACTGGATCACAATTTCTTTAGATTAAGAGGTTCCTTTATATTGCAAAGTGTTCCAAAAATCCAAAATGTGAAGTACCTCTGCAAGTGGATTTGTCCTCAAGTGCTTTTAAGTATACACTTTAATTGCTATTCCTGCTTTATCTAATCATCACCAGAATTAGTGAATCTCAACACATTTGATAAAATTAAGTCTTGTGGTAATGAACCTTGGTAATGTTTCATCGAAGTCTTAAAGCTTGTCAAAGGGTAGTATATTTAACCATTAATTTAACTATAGGGAAGTTAAAATATATTCCATAATTTTTTTGTGCAAAAATAAACAAACAGGAAGAACCTTTAGATATGCAGGGTGAACCACTCAGTAGAGATGTCTTTTATTAATTTCTGCAGAAGGACTGAAACAAAGGTACTTTGAATCCATACCCATAAATGTTAAAATAAAGTTGTCTAGCTACTGATTGAACACTAAAACTGAGGCAGCTGCAAACTTTGTGCACAGGTGTCAAAAGTCCAAGTGGCATTGACTAACCTGACATGCTATTGCTCTGTTCAACAACGGCCAAGTTGAACTGAAAACCTTTGAGGGCCCTAAACTATGTGACATCACTGAAGTTTTACCAGTGGCTGTGTAGGATCAAGCATTACTTAATGCTGTAAAATGGTAATTTCAGCTCACAAAACAAGAAATACTGCCCCCTCAGAATTGCTGGGAAGGAGAATATTGGATCTCCAGTATGTATGTAATATAGAAAGGCCTATAGTCACATGGCCTGAATTCCTTTTAAGTCATTGTGTCCAGTATTTCCCATGGGCTCAGCACCTTTCATGGTCTAGATAAGAGCCAATAGGTAATGTAAGGCACAGGGACAAAGTGAAATTTAAACTGTATGAATGTAGGCACTATTGAAAACAGGTGATATTATTATCTTCTTTTCACCTGTGTAATAGAAACATTTTCTATAGCTTGTTGTTTGACATTAATGGATAACGTGTATGAGAAAGCCCACTCCATCTGTTCAAGAGCTCTCTTATTATTTGTCCCAGAGGTAAGAACTGAAAGCTACAGCATTTATTCATTACAACTGCAGTGACTGGAGCACAGGAAAGTGTAAAATAGAGATTTAAAAACAGACTCCTAAAAAAGAGATATACTGGATCTAAAATACAATATGGTCTAATTCTAACACTGTTGAGTAAAGGATTTTTCTTGCCATGAGACAAATAAACAGAACTATACACAGACACAAAATCAGCCCATTTTGAAACATATGTCAAGTATTTTCTTAAGCTTCCAAACTCTGTAAATTTCTAAATACGCCTGAGGAAAAATAAAATTTACCACACATCATTTCTTGCATAGTAAATTTGCAAGCCACTACTTTTTATAAATCGAGATGCTTTTCTCCAAACACAATTGTTTAAGTTTTATGGCTGTATACTAGTTCCTGAGAGATGTAGGGAATACTTGAAGTTACTTCTGGAAAGGACCGCCCTAGGTTTTCATAAGTACTCTTTACTGTAAACAGGTAGCATGGTTTTATTTTAGGTTTTTTTGCAAAGCATCAATAAGTAGATTATTTTTTCAAAGAAAATATTAATTATTTGCAAACATTTTCTGAATAGAAAAACAGATCCCCGACTATAATGATGAACATTTGCTTTATAGCATTGCTGTTTGTATGAGCAAAAACGTATTTTGGATGGGACTAAAGATACAATTAAAACATAATCACAAAAAAACTTCAATGAATGTATGAGTATCTGATCAAATCTGTAACAGTGAAACAACATCAGCTGCCAGCTTCTCTCTGGCAAATCACTGATGTGAAGACAACAGCCTGAAGTAGCTTTATGAACCTTAGCTCTCGTAGTGGCAAATCACAAAAACACTACACTAACTTGCTATGTATAATGCCTTCCAATTCACAAGGTAAAATGCATAGTCCAGAGAAAAGGATAGCGTCTCACTCTTTAAATCCTTTGATTATTAAAAAAAAAAAGCCTGAAACTTCCGCTGTAACTGCTAAAATCTTACAGTATTAGTCTGCCTTGCCTCCCATGTCTATGTATTATTTCCTTAACATGTAATTTTCATTTCATTTTAAATGTTATTTTTATTTTAAGCACTTTTTCTATGGCTGTACATTTTTCTATGTGCTGGTTCAAGCATTAGCAGGTGATTGATTCCCATCATCATGGGACTCACTCTAAATACATTTGATATTTAAATAGGAACTAGCCATTGACTCCATAATCCTTTGTGCCACACTTGTCCTGTGAAAGTACAATGACAAAAGGCAAGTACAGTATTTGTTAGGATACCCTCGCTGTCTCCTCTATCCCCACAGGCAGTGACTGCAAATGTCTGTGAGTTCAGGTTGGTGTTGTGATATTACTGTGCACATTCCCAGAGGGAGCTCTGCAAAAGGACATTTGCATTCATGTTAAGACAGAGAACTCAGCTGCCTTCCACAGGCACTGACTGCCCACGACAAAATGACTGACTGCTACATGGAGAGAATGCTGAAGGACATAAACATACTGCAGTATATTTGGTCAAAGATTAAGGCTCTTTTCACAAGGGATTCAACAAAACAAATAAGCACAGTAAGAGATGCATGTGCTGAGGCCTCATTGCTCAGGTAAATGCAGATGCAGTGTTTCAAAACTTGCCAAATGCATACCCTTTTTTTTTTTTTTTTTTTTTTTTTATTTTCTTTCTTTTTTCCTTTCNAATCTCATAAAGAAGAGTTAAAATGTGAGGTTATAGACTACTGATCTTGATACTGATGAAATTCTGGGTTACTGCGGTCACAGGCATAGGCACTATTCTCTTTGCCTCCAGACAGCAGTTTGGTAGCTGAGCTATACAACATGAGAACACATTTGACTTTGCAAGGCTGATCACATGGGAGGATCAGCTCCAGGGTCTCTGGACTGTTCTCTTCAGGGTCACAGGTAGATGAGGGCTCAGCATAACAGGATGCAGGGAATTAGGCTGGTTTAGCAAGACAATTTCTGTATATAATCAAGGCCTAAATATCTTAATTTTAAATATCTATGAAATCTTAATAAAATAAACACTTTATTGTGTTGTATTTTTTAAAAATCACAAACAAAAACCCCAAACAAACAACCACCTAGCTGATGAATGACAGAAAAAAACTAACACATACATTCACCTAAAATCACACACCCAAACACCCCCTAGTACCCCACTGTGTGGAAATACCAATGCGTTAAAATATCACATACATAATCAGTTTTGATCCTGTAAATGCTTACAAATCTATTTTTATTTTATATATAAAAATTTGAAGGAAAACATCCTTCTTACTAAAGTTGCAAGCATAGAGCCAGTAATGATTTTCATGATCATTTGATATTTGTTTGTTATTAAGAATCATATCAATATCTGCCTTGAATTCTGACTCACTATTTAGCAAGATTCCATTTTATTTCCCTATAGAACAAAAAGACTGATGAGAAATTGCTTGAAAGACCATGTCCCTCAGTAACCAATTCCAGACAGCTTGTATGACATTTCCCTGGGAATGTAAAGGAAAAACTGAGAAAGAGAATAAATTCACTTGGGGCCTCTCCTTCAAGCTATGAGCAAATGAATCCCTGTTTGTGGTTCTGCTGCAGGCTTGGAACATGGTAAAGTTGTGGGATTAGCAGAAATCAGACATTCCAGTCTCTGAAATAAAAACTTACTATATTCAGAAGAAAAAGAAGACGCAAGTAGAAAAAGTTATGAAAAATACCATTCTGTAATTTAAGTCTGTCTGGTGTGGGTCTAAATATACAGTTCTGGCCATTTTCAAAGAATGTCAGAGTGGGTATTTACCATGAGCACATCTGCATAAGATTATATACAGACAGAACATCTTTCTTAACTAAAAAGAAAAAGTGTTATTTTTGTCTTTTAGATATATTTTTGCTCTATATTAAATGAATGTAACAAAATATTTATGAAAGCTTAATAAACATCCACACTTTTGATATAGACAAAAAATATTTTATGAATTAATATAGTAACAACTGCCTGTGGAAGAAAAAATATTGCTTTGGAAACTGTTTTCTGAAGGACAATCAGTAAGTCATTACTCTTAAACCCCAAAAAGTACTGTTAATACCATATACAACTGGATACTGAATGGCACAAATGACACCACAGAGAACAAACAGTAGCATAAAAAGCAGCATTTACCAATTAGTCAGTCTACATAAAAGTGTACATTGTGATATGGCAATTACAGAAGTACTTCTGGTGTGCAAGTCATGCCATAGGGAAAAACTAACTGAATGCAGCACTAGAAAGTATGATAAAAACATTTTAATGTGTACACCTACAGAGAGTAAAACATAAACCAGAGGTATGTAATCAAACACTGTTTCCTTAAGACAACATGCTGAACAGACAAAGGAGGAAAAAAACCAGGAACTAGTGTGTGTAATCTGACTATACAATAAACACAATGACTAGTGTATTTGAGATTTACTGTTATTACCTCTAATTTGCTAGCCAGACTGTCTTTTCTCTAACACATTCAGTATGTGACACTACACTGGAAGTATGCAATATTGCAAATCCTTTTAATGGACTTCTTGGAAGATTCTTATAAAATTAGAAACAGGGAACTTGGGTTTTAATTAATACAGCATAGGTGTCATATCTTTCCCACAGATTCAAGCACTGATAGGAAATTTAAGAAGACATCTAGTTAAGTTGGATTTTTTTCAGTTCAAGATGTATATCACTGAAAATATTTGGGTCACAGAAGCCTCTTATTTCTGGACAGCAGAGAATTTCATTCAAAAAATTAGTTTTAATTTCTTCCAAATAGTTGCAGCTAAGAGAAAACATGTTTTGGCCATGGCTTTCAGCAAGCTAAGCTGTTTTGAATTCTGCACGCTTGGTATGTCATTGCAAAGACACATGAGATTTGATTATGTTGTCGTGTTGCATCCCTCAGCAGCTCATAGACACACTGCAGGCTCTTGATCCAGTTTTTGTGCTTCTTTCTAAGTTTCTCTTTGAAAGCTCCAGGGCCAAAGAACTGTGGATACTGACAGCAATTATTTTCACATGACCACCCTTCACTTTAACTGGTTTTTTGGAAGACACAGGACAGGAAGAGCCAGCCCAACAGCACCACACAATACTATTCAGTTGTGCCAGTATTTGTTTACATCAATTCTCAATACAAAAAGTCAGACATGAAAAGTTGAGGGTGAGCCCCCACATCTCAGTTAAACCAGCAGTATAAGAAACTACTTTAGCTAAGGATTTTCATCGTGACTTTAATTGCTGTCTACAGAAATCAACCCTCCAATATGCCTGTGTAGGCTATTTTAAATACTTTTGAAGTTGCAGTCAGATTATGGGCAATTAATTTTCTGATGCCTCCATGTGAAGCCAGTGGGGACCATCTAAACATCCACACTGATGTCTGTCTAAGAGACATCACTCGAACTGTGATCACAGAGGGTCACTTACCTTGTCCCATTTGAGTTATATGACAAAAAAGCAACAAACTTAGATTTCAAAATTAATTTTAGCACAGTCATGGCATAGAGTCAAAATGTTGCATGGTCCTGACATGGGTAAGACCATTATAGCCATGCCCCAAACAGAAGTGTGTTAAAATTTTAAGACACAATTTACTCCAAGGTGATGTCTCAGAGGCTGCTCAATACAAGTTAAGGACTGATACCTTCCCTACGTGTCTTTTGTTACTGGAGAATACAGCTGATGGTACTACATCAATATTATTTTTAAGATCATTCCGTAGGAAAATACGTTGTATATCTCCCAAAGATCTTTCTATTATAATATGCAGGAACAAAGAGATCAAATATCTCTAGTTTTCCCTTAGATTCTAAGGTCACTAAATGAGTGTGGGATCGTCATACAACTTCCTCTATTGATTAGTAACAGGTCCTAGGGAGATTTTCTTGAAAAGCACTTTCAGTTTTCCTCCCATGCCTGAGATTTACTCAGAATCTAAAGATATAAAAGCCTAAATGCCGCAATTGAGCCGCTGCTATATGGCCTCAATATCTGTCACTTTAGCTAAGCAATGTTATCACACTTATGTTAGCACTTATATTTAGACAACAGAATATTGTTTGTGTCTGTTAAAAATAATTTTGCCAAACTTGATGTTAAATTTCAAAAATTCTTAGTATTCCTCTTCTAGATGACAATTTCAGATTCTAAGATGCAAACATTAATGTTCAAGAGAGATATGGACCACAGTATTCTACCAGAGTTCATTACTACTGCAGAAATCTCTTTCTTTTTTTAGCTTTTTTATTTTTGTTTTTTATTTTCATTTTCAGGTCAGCATATCAAAACTGATTCCCAACATTGTGTCCTTGGACAACTCTGTACTCAACCAAAGTTAAAGTACTGAATGAGGCTGGAAGTGTAACAGTATGTTATCTCCAGAAATTATTTAGAATTATTATCTTTTTTGTTATTAAGCAGTTCTAAATTGCTTAACAGATATTAAATCAATAAACAGGGAGGGAAATTACAAGTAGAAACAATTCTGAAAATATTGTCTTGACAAAACTCATTTCTTCTGCCAGAAGTTTGGGGCTCAATGTGTCAATTTAACTAGGCAAGCCATCCAATTCATTCTGTTAGGATACCACATCTGCTCTTCTTTATTTGGTGGTCTCCTATATGGCTTCTCCAACTTTTCACTATATAGACTATGACTACACTCTCATACAAGTTAGGTCTGAAGATGTGGATGCAGGGAGTCTGAATATGTTTGAATTCATCTCAGAGAAATTGGCTTGGAATTGTGAATTCATTTGAGTAAATCACTGTTTTCTCTCTGACGTACATTTCTATTTCCATTAGTAGTTATTTCACAGTACCCTCTGTAATCTGGGTTCTTATCCTTCTGCTCTCCATATACTATGACACTATAAATGAAAAGAAGCACAGTTAATGATTTTGAAGGTTAAAACATGTAGCATCCACTGATGGGAATGAAATCCACTTCAGAAATCACATATATACATACACCTATATATGTGTGTAGGTACGTGTATATTTGTGGAGAGAGAGGTGTATGTATACATGCACCGCCCAGTATGAATACTGAGTTGGTAAGTCATAGGTCTCAGATCCCTTCTACTTTATGCAGTGTAAGGAGAGCATTTGAAATATTTAGTGCTTTGCAAGTCCTGACAAAAAACAAGAAAGCATATTTTCTTCCTGCTTCATTAGAGACACTAGTAGTTAATGTTTGTAGAATATCAATAATGCAGTTTGCAGTTCTGCATAATTAAAGACACCCTATGTTATTAAAATAACTCTGAAGGAGATGCAAAACACAAGACATAAATCCTCTGATGCCTTTGGCCTAAACTTAGATAAGTTTAATTACAAAGATGTTGCTGTACTCTACCCTGCAAAAATATTTTTTTTGTCACTTAAACCTATCAAAGTATACACCCATTTATGACATTTATGAAGAAGAGCAAACAATATAATGGCCCACAAGTGGATACTTAAAGTTTATGGATTACTAGAATACACATTTGCAGTAGAAGCTCGTGAAAAGGGAGGAAGCTTTCTGACAGAAAAAGGTACAATCCCTTATTTTAAGGATCTTCTGATAAATGAAAGAAGCCAGTGTGCTGCTATTATAGAGAATAATTGAATGTAGCTTTCTGGATCATGAATTTAATTATAGTTGGGCCATCCAGTGTTGGCTTGGGGGTTTTTCGAGAAAGGGGGAAAAAAGCAGGACAACAGAGGTGGTTTCTGGTCTGATCCCCTCGCTGCTTCTCTTAAAAGGAATGAAAAAAACTCCACAAATAGTGCACCTGACAGCCAGTACATATGGGCTATATTTTGTTCATGTAGGCCTCAGTGTACAGTCTCCATAAGTCACCAAAAAATAATCAAACTTCACTGAGAAACTGGAAGCCAATTCTAGTGGGAGGTGTCCTTGCCTACATTGAGGGCTGGAACCAGACGATCCTTAAGATCCCTTCCAACCCAAACTGTTCTATGGATGGATACTATGCAAATGGAAGAGGTAGAGATGACAGAATCACTGTATCAGGTCAATGTGAAATTGTAACTTTTGCCAAATAAAAGGTTTTGAATCAGTCTGTTTATTTAACTTAAAAAAACTGGAGACTGCATTGATTGTTCCTTACTAGATAGTTTAAATGTCAGGTGCATTTCCTCTTAAATGCAGGTCAGTCTTGAAAAGGTGTTATTTTTGGAAAGAAAAATCTATACATTTACTAGAAAAATATTAATACAAAGCTTTATCATTTCCCCCATTTGCAATTTCGTGAAACAATAATGAATTTGGGTCACATTTAACACTAGGTGTATCTCCCTAAAACTCTATTTTAATTTTCCTTTTTACAATTTAATACTTGCTGAGAAAGAAAATTCACTTAACTGTACATATGAATGGGCAAAGAAGTTACGTCTTCCAGCATTAATCCACCTTACTCATCTGCTTACTATTCATAGATACCCTTGCTTTCCAACAAGATACACAATTATGATGGAATACCAAGTTCAGATTAATTAACCTTCTATACCACAGGTAGAGCTACACAACTTTTCCTGGTGATTTCCCCACAAAACCAAGCTAAAGTGATTAGAGGTTTGACAGTGAGAAGAGCAGCCTCTAAATGGGACTGTTGCTCCTGGCAGCTTTAGTCCAAACTTACACATGGCTTCAAGAGCTATTTCTGAACTATCTCCAGCTCCATCCCATGGGTCTGTCTGTCTACAAGAATGAAGCTGCTCTGCTCCATCTTAGATGGCTTCATCTAAAAACTCTCTTCAGTGTATGGAGACATCAAGCTGGATATAGAGTTTATAAAATACCCCATTCCAGGAAGGAAAGGGTTGTACATCAGTTAGTGTTAAGCTTGTACTTTCACCTTCAGTGAAGATTTAGTATAATGGCTTTTTCTATCCACAGCATCCACCTAGGCTCAACTGCTTCTAGACTGTGTCTTAAGCTTTGGAAAAGAAAATGCCCAAAACAGCATTAAACACTCTTAGTGTCTGACAAATACTGATAATATTTGTCAAAGTTTTTCCATGTTCACAGAGTACCTATGGGAAACATAACTATTCCCCAACGCACACATTGATGAAAAATTATTTGTTCACTTGAGGTTTCAATTGAGTGAAATTATATAATGTTGTGTAAATGTAATATATTAAAAGAAGACATCCCTCCCCTTCATTATATATCCATTTCAAAATCAATTTTTACCAGCACTAGAAGAAATTCCTGAAATTATAATATAATATAATATAATATAATAAATTTATCATATTATAATTTAGCGCTTGAGGTTTTTTCTCTATTACATCTCTCGGTATTTTTTTCCACAGTGAGGTTCATTTGCGTAAAACATAGCGATAGGGAATGTATCCCTTCCTGACATTAGCAGTGGTGCTAAAAATGAAATTAAGGACTACTGCATTCTTGATAGGTGGGAAAAGTGACCTTTTAAATGTTTGAGCAGCCTTATTTTCACTGAGACCATCTATGTAAACATAGGAAGGGATTAGGAAGTTACTTTTCCTTAAATTAAAATGAGAAAGAGGCAGTCTAAAGCAGCCTATGTCAGTCCAATACCAAGCTATCATACCAGCTTTTTCTATTGACTGAAGGAAAATTTCGAATTTAGCTCCACTGAACTGTGTACATGCACTAAAAGGATATGGCACATAGATCAAAATGCACACAACAGCATCTAAAAATCAGTGGAATGTTTCTGTTACTACAGCGGTCTTTGTATCGCTCCTACAAAGTCTCATGCAAGTAATGCAAGAGTCTGTCGTAAACCCATCAGGATAAAAATGCAGACTTAGAATCCTGACCTGGGATTTTCTCAAGGGTGAATCCCCCTTGTCATTTAAGCACTGCATTAGATGAAAGCTTAGCCCTGTGCTGATCTAAATAATCAATGTGGTATTATTCGGAGTTCTGTCACAAATCTGTATAATTCTTTGCCAATTCTTGTTCTTTTCCATGCATGGCATGTCAGGCTGATGAAGGAAGGCTTGTACACTGGGAAAAGATTTTAATTAATTGCAAGATTAAAGTATTGTCATGAAACAGATGAATAGTTCTCATGAGTCCTCACTAGGCTTCCAAAGCAGCAGTGTCAAGCAGAAGCTTTCGCATCTTCAGTGCTTCTGCTCAATTTCCCAGAAAATACGACCCAGCAACACATCCTACTTGTGCTGGTACCAGCCAGCATCCTGCAAAAACCACCAGGCAGGCTGCAAGCAGAATCATAGCCTCGACCTTCTCTCTACGCTTTGTGACAAGAACCAGTACAGTATTTTTCATTTAAAGGTATAGTACACTTAAAAAATACAAATTTGGTACAGCCAGTATCCAGACATCTTGTATTACAGTAAGCTTGCTCTAGCTACATTGATAGAGTTCCCAGAAAAGCTTTTTTTGGATTTATACTATCTTCCTGGATATATACCCTCTTCTGTAACATATGGATTTTTGCCATTTTTTTTAATCCACTTATTTTATGTGTTTTATGTGTTTTACTAGATGAATAACTCGATTTGATGGAAAAGGAGAGAGAAGAGCATTTATTTAAAAAAAAAAGGAATCTTTTACATCAACTGTGTGACAGAAGACATTGACGAGAAGGAAGGAGTTTCTGCAGTTGGATGGAAAACAGAAGAGCTGTTACTTTATTACTTGATTTTTTTGTCAGGGGTGTGGTAAAGGTTGCATCAGCATCTTCTTTAATATTTTGAGCACAAGGAGAAGGATATTAAATTATCAGCAAGAACATTAATTCATTAATTATTCCCTAAGATGGATAAGTTTAACAAAAATAACAAAATAAATTGTATCAATGGAACCTATATTTTATTTCCTTGTAATTATCTCTAAAAAGATCAGAGAAGCTCTTGGGTTGGCTATTTCTGCCTGATCTATCAGCTGTGAAACAGTTAAAAACAATGCTTTCGTTAGGCTCCCTCAGAGACAGCACCCAGGATGAAGGGGGCAGCACATGGTATCATTTTCTTGAAGCTACTGTTTCAAGCTGTCTGCAGATGCAGACAGAAATCAAGGCAACTGCTTAGGTTCATTTGACATTTTGAATATTATCTTTGTAACCATAAGGAGAAGAAGCTTAATTACTTCTTCAATGAGAGCTCAGATTCTGAAGCACTATTATATGGCACATTCAAAATGAACTATAATTGTGTAGCAATTTAGGTGACTGTATAATTACATTACACACTGGCCCCTCACAAGATTCTAAATGTATGTCTAAGGTTTTAGATAAAAATGGGTGGTGCCTTCACGTGCAGGTGTGTACAGGCCCCCTCCCCACACACTGAAATAGCAAAGGACCATGGAGCTAAACATGCTGCATTTTGCATTTTTACATAAAAGTGTGCAGAGCTAAACTTCCAAATCAGGACACCTCCTATGTATTTCAATGTGAAAGCTAAACTTTCTATGATTGCAGCATTTCCTACAGTATTTAACAGAAGCTACTTCTGAGACTCATTCTTTGGAAACCTGGCAAGGCTCAAGAGGACTCTTAAGTGTTTCATGACAATACTGTAATTGTGCAATTAATTAAAATCCTCTCCTCAAAATAAAACATCTTCAGCATGTTCCCAGCTGCTGAGTTTCCAAAGTATACTGGAAGGCTTTCCCCAGCCTGTCTGCTGGACTCTCAAACCCTCAGAACTCTTCCCACCTCTTCCTACCAAGCCCTTTGGGTGCCAAGCAACAGTTTAGTCGTATCAGTCAAGCACTAAGGAATGGGGATCCCACTTCAGTAACCTGTGCATCTGTTCCCTACCAACCTTGTCCTAGGACACGTATCCTAGGCATTCAGGAAACTACTTCCGTGACATACCAACTCCACGGCTGGCCAGGGGAGCAGCATGATCAAACTGTGTATATCATTGGGAAGTCACCTAGAGTTTTCCATAGTCCTCAGGTGACTCTGCAATCTATTCTCTGATGGGAACCAAAGCACAGTATGTGGGGATAATCCAGAAATTCCATTCAAAAACACACCAAAACTGAAATTTTATCCAAACTGAAATGCTAATATAGGTGCATCCATTTAGAGGCTAAAGTCTGGAGTCAGTTTGAGGTCCTCTCCCTACATAACACTTTGTGTATTTTTTCCCAAGCACAACACTACCAGTAATAAGAGGAACAGAGACCAACTGAGATTTACTGTACAACAAAGGCAGACATTGCTTGCCAATCAGTAAGGAATAGAGTTTATTCTAAATTGTAGCCTTCAACTTTTGTTCTAGCAATACTTTTTATTTTTTTTTTCTCAGGATTGATTGTGACCTAATGTACAGGTTTAGGGTTTATGAATTCATCAAAATTTAAAAGTAAAAATTTTAACAATTTCTACAGAAATTAAGAGGGACATGGAGCAGAAACTGTCCTACAATCTTGTTCTAAACAGTTCCTAGTGCTCTTGGTAGAAGAGGAAACGCTATTGATTTAGAAAGCTATCAGCTCCTATTCCCTTAGCATCACTCTAAACATTCCATAAGGAATTAGGCCTGATGCTAACAAGCCACGATTCCTGATTATGCTAAATGTGTTACCAGGTTCAGCCACAGGCTTCTCAGATAAGCCCATCATCTTTCCTCTTTATGTCATTTTCATATTAAGGTAATGATTTCTCAAATTAATAACCACAGCCCATCATATCTTAAAAAATACTAAAACAAGATGAAACAATTTGTGTTGAAATAGAAGAAAGTATGGGGCAAGGGATGCTAGTTCTTTTAATTCTTATATGCACAGTTTTGCTTTATGCAAAGAAGTTTCAGTCCTACATTTTTTTATGCAGAAGTCATAAAATTACCACGTTCATTTACAATATTTTAGTAAGTAGTAGTTTTCAGTCTATTCTTTTAACTAATGAAATTATAAATTACATTAAATTTACAAGTTACTATAATAAACTGAACAGCAATCTCCTTCTTAAAATGGATATATTTTTAAACTTTAAATTTTCATTTCGTCATAAAAATTAATACCTAAAGAGATGGTGATGCAAACTTCTATTTGCCAAAACATTGTGTAAAGTTCAATTCTCTTAAAGTGTATAAACTGTTTAATTTAAGTGAATTGCTACACAGACTTAAAAAATTACAGTTATATATAAAATTAAACAGATTTTCAAATTTTTTCAGGTTGCCATATCTTGGCTGGACTTTGACTNCATTCAAAAACACACCAAAACTGAAATTTTATCCAAACTGAAATGCTAATATAGGTGCATCCATTTAGAGGCTAAAGTCTGGAGTCAGTTTGAGGTCCTCTCCCTACATAACACTTTGTGTATTTTTTCCCAAGCACAACACTACCAGTAATAAGAGGAACAGAGACCAACTGAGATTTACTGTACAACAAAGGCAGACATTGCTTGCCAATCAGTAAGGAATAGAGTTTATTCTAAATTGTAGCCTTCAACTTTTGTTCTAGCAATACTTTTTTTTTTTTTTTTCTCAGGATTGATTGTGACCTAATGTACAGGTTTAGGGTTTATGAATTCATCAAAATTTAAAAGTAAAAATTTTAACAATTTCTACAGAAATTAAGAGGGACATGGAGCAGAAACTGTCCTACAATCTTGTTCTAAACAGTTCCTAGTGCTCTTGGTAGAAGAGGAAACGCTATTGATTTAGAAAGCTATCAGCTCCTATTCCCTTAGCATCACTCTAAACATTCCATAAGGAATTAGGCCTGATGCTAACAAGCCACGATTCCTGATTATGCTAAATGTGTTACCAGGTTCAGCCACAGGCTTCTCAGATAAGCCTATTATCTTTCCTCTTTATGTCATTTTCATATTAAGGTAATGATTTCTCAAATTAATAACCACAGCCCATCATATCTTAAAAAATACTAAAACAAGATGAAACAATTTGTGTTGAAATAGAAGAAAGTATGGGGCAAGGGATGCTAGTTCTTTTAATTCTTATATGCACAGTTTTGCTTTATGCAAAGAAGTTTCAGTCCTACATTTTTTTATGCAGAAGTCATAAAATTACCACGTTCATTTACAATATTTTAGTAAGTAGTAGTTTTCAGTCTATTCTTTTAACTAATGAAATTATAAATTACATTAAATTTACAAGTTACTATAATAAACTGAACAGCAATCTCCTTCTTAAAATGGATATATTTTTAAACTTTAAATTTTCATTTCGTCATAAAAATTAATACCTAAAGAGATGGTGATGCAAACTTCTATTTGCCAAAACATTGTGTAAAGTTCAATTCTCTTAAAGTGTATAAACTGTTTAATTTAAGTGAATTGCTACACAGACTTAAAAAATTACAGTTATACATAAAATTAAACAGATTTTCAAATTTTTTCAGGTTGCCATATCTTGGCTGGACTTTGACTCTTTCATTCTGCTACAACATTAGCAGAACAATTATAATAGCACAAGAAAGCCATGTAAAAGACTGAGAAGAAGAAGATCAAAGGAGGCTCATATGTAAAATAAGATAGGAAGGCATCTAAGGTTTTGTGTGCTCTGATCATTCACCAGTATTCATAAATTTTTTAACATTTTTTCAGGTCTTTTTGGTTTTGTGTATTCTATTAATTTCAACAAAATGTGCTCTAAATACTTCACAGGCATTAGGAGGGAGCAGAAGTACTGAGCCTGAAGCATCTGCAGGGAGAGGAACATTTCCCCAGGATGTGCAGTGTGCAGGTGTAGAACTACTATTTCTTGGTGAAGCAAAATGCTACTTTGTCTGATCTTCAGCTTTGTTATAGGTGAAATAGGATGTAAGAATTAAATACTAACCTTCTGCCTTTCAGAGAGCATCATTTTTCTGTTGTGGTCAAAGACAGATCTTAAGAGATAAGCACAGGGTAAAAATAATTGACTGTGTACTTGGCCAGCTATGATATTATTTAATGTCCCTGTAGATGCAACTGTCCTTTTGGGGGAGTAGCCCTGTGATTTTGTTCTCAGTC
The DNA here is from genome assembly GCA_013397815.1 of Aleadryas rufinucha. Lineage (NCBI taxonomy): Eukaryota > Metazoa > Chordata > Aves > Passeriformes > Aleadryas > Aleadryas rufinucha. The sequence continues at coordinate 286,138 of VZTH01000058.1, forward strand.
CATGCTTCCCTTCAGACCTTCCATTTCAGTTAGCTTAAACATCCTGCTGACTCTGGGGCTCAAATTTCCATCACCTCTGTTCATTTTTACAGCGTATCTGTTCATCACCTTTCCCACTACTGATTCAAGAGCCCAGATTCCTCAACCAGTTCCTCATGTCCTTTAGAAGAGTCCCATATGCCCTCTTATGGCAAAATTCTGTGAGAAGCTGAGAGCTTCCTGCAAAATGCTAGATGCCTTCACAATATTTTAAAGGAAGAAATTCTTTATTATTGATGTTTGTGTATTATATACTTTCTTACAGAGAAAGGCTTCTTTTCTGGAGGACAGGGAACACCTCTTTTATTCATAGATTTCCCTATTAATGAGGTATGATATTTTTCCTCATAATATTCCTTGAATGAGAGAAATTCTGGACACTAGTTCTCATGCTTCATGAAGTCCAACACAGCAGTTTCTCAGACTATGGTTCATTACCAGAAACGGCTCAAGAGAGAATGGAAATGTTATTGGGAAAAGTAAGAAAAATCACAAGATTTCAGCTTGACAAGAATACTTTAAATCATATTTATTTTAACATAAAATCACTATATTTGTTTAAAAAAAAAATAAAATAACCGAAACCCTGCTGACTTCTAAGCAGACGCAGATTATGGAATTTATTTTCTTCTACATGGAGGTGGAAGCAAATATTGCTTTTCATGTTTCTGCCTTAGAATAACTAAACCCTAATGTGAACTGAGGAGTAGGCACAAAGAAAGGCCTAAAGAAAAATTTTGTCTTTGAGGAAAAATTCCACAAGCCTGAAAAAAAGGCAAATAAATGCTCTAGACAGGCTTCACACAGGTTATCTGTGAGTTTTAGAGATGTAGCTGCATCTCACTCTGGTCCTATTCTATAGCCAAAAAGGTAAAGGACACCTATTACATATTTTCTTTACTCCACAAAATCTCATGTATTAGAACTCCACAATGCCAGGAACTGGAGCTGGTAAGAAAATAAGTGGGGATACTCTATGATTCCCAGGTGATATATTGGCCATTACAGTGGGTGGCAGTCTAATCCAAGAAAACATATTTTGCACCTCTGCTGAATGAAACCTTAGACATCCATGTTTAAAGAGCATAACGATAAAGTATGATCTGATCATACCAAGTAAATTCCTTGTATGCACTAACATCAGTAGAAAGAAAATTGAAACAGCAGGATGCGCTAGAGAAGACTCGATTTTAATTACAATGAATATAATACATGGGAATCCTAAATTACTCATTATTACAAACTTTAACACAACCTGCTATCTGACTACATAGCCTTCACACTGATGACTTTTAAGCCTTCAAGGAAACAATTAAACCCATTTCCAGAAAATTGTGATTAGAAAGTAGCTTAGCAAAAAATTCTGGAAATGGGCTACTTTATTAGAACATGAAATTATACAGATTTAAGGACTTGAATTATGGCCTAAGATACTCTCAAATCACTTTAGAGGGAGGTTCTGTGAAGAGGATCTCCTCAACTCCTTTAAGTTTTAGAACTGCTACTTAACAAGGTGCCATAACAACATACGGCAGCGAACGCAATACGAGCAGTTGAGACAGTTCAGTGTGGCAACAAGAAAAGGAGAATGCGGAGGCAGCTGTACTAGTGGTGGAACAATTCTAGTAAAACCTTTTGAAGGCAAGAGAGGTAGGTATCAATTAGCCTTTGTGAGGAATGTAGAGCTCTGTTACAGATCTAATGAAAGCACCAACTTCTTAAAAGAGAGAGCAGACCAACAAAACCAATGACCTATGCAGTACCAGTATGGAATTGATGTTGCTCTTATGAAGTTACTCTCTTTTCCACCTAGCAATGCAGGCTTTTATCAGCACTAATGTCTGAACGTTTGAAGAATATGATCTCTTCTGATACCCATCTGGAATATGAGATGAAGGAGCGCTGCCTTTTGATGCAAGATGATCACCTTATCTCAGGATATCCAGTATCAGCCTTGGTCTTAGAAGGTAAATCAAGAACATTAAGCCCTGCTACTGAAACAGTTTTGTTCATGCAGAAACTATACTGATAACATTGGCAATATCTTGTCTGGTCTTTCACAGCAGCTTGGAAATTGGAGGAACTGATATCAGCATGTAATAGAGCCAAGGGCCACTGAAGAAAGAAAGCTCCTGCTGATGCTTCTGGGTCTTGAAGGAAATTCATGGCAGTAAAAACATAGGAAACAAAGACACAGTGAAACCTAGTGTGAAATGGAGCACCGTCACTCACTTTTTCCTTGAATCTTATCAGCTGCCTCCCCTCTAAATACAGGTTTTGCCCTTTGGACTGCAGGTTGAAGGCAAAAACAGAGTTGAAGATCACAAGGAATGTCCTTTGTAACTGCTACAGTAGCTTTCCCTACGTAAGCCAAGCACACTGCGCAACATCTGCAGGACCCCAACGGAGGAAAAGGCAGAAAACCTGTACTACCCCTGACAATTCACGAATGAAATAATTACAGAGTTTTTGTGGAAACAGCTACACTGGACTTGTTTTACATCAGAAAGTTTCTGAAAGGATTTCCTAAAACTAAGTTTACAGTCAAGGTAACAGAAATCACAAATGTTTTCTAAGTAATGGCTTTTAATTCCCTGAAAATTTAGAATTTAAAGATTTACTATGTTTCTGACTTAAACTTTGATTTTCACAAATATTTACTAGTTTCATTCTTGTAAATTCCATATCATGCAGTCTGTAGATGTTCGGAGTAACTAAAACGTGCCACCATCCAGAAATAAAGCTTGAGTGCTTCACCTGAGGTTGCTTTGTATAAAACCCCTTTTTTTTCTGCACTAACATGACTTATTTTTTTTATTAGTTAAAAAGTCAGCAAACATACAGGATACTCTGTCCAGTGACACTGAACAACACAAACATACCAGAACTGATTCGTAAGGTGTCTCATTTGCCAATGTTCAGTGAACCAGAAACATCATTTGTTAAGTGATGGATATTGACAACTCCACAAATGGCCATGACGATGTCATTTCATACGAGCCCACATGCACAGGGCATTACTCACTCCGGAACAGCCCTTTGCCTCTTCCCCTCAGCGAGCTGTAAATCATGTCATTAAACAAGTGCTTCCAAAGCACAGCGATCTGTCATGATCCAGTGAAGATACCAGTTATAATGTGGACACTTAATCTGTCAGAGCTTGTGGTGATGCATTTGAGAGTGAGGATCCCCATGTTTAGCAGCCCGCCCATAAGTATTCAGTGACAGAAGTTAAATGGCAATATGAATTAATTCCTTCATCATGTGGATATATGGGACCATTACAGCCATTATTCTGAAAAAAACAGAGGGTTGTTCTCAAACTTACTTTCCTCCTTCACCATGAAGCCTATTTAATTTTTCTTTTAAAATTATAAATCCATCACTTCTTGTGTTCAGATTAGACTGTTTTATCACTGTAAGCAATACAGATTCTTTAAAAATAGTAATATCTGGATTTATATTTGTAATGTTATATGCAAGTTTACAACTGACAAATGAGATGTTTTTCATGCATAAGTTTGGTGCTATAAGGGCATTAGGCAATTCATTTGAAATAAAGAAAACTCTGCCAGCAGTAATCTTCCACAGACTTTTTTAACCATGTCATACTCCTGCGTCTCAAGTCCTGATGAAGAGGGGAAGGAAAGTTGTCAAAACATCAGTTCAGATGAAGCTCCCATTTAGATGGGACCACCCAAGGGATGAATTGGAGAAGCATCATTAAACGCTCCTTGATTCACATCCCCTGATACCCCATTAAGTTTTGTCAAGCCCACCCATTTCAGTTTAAAAAAATAAATTAAATGCTGGAAAAAACATAAAATACATCTGCTCTGTATAACAATCTTACTGTGTCATGAAAATGGAAAATGTTGTTAGGTTACAGTGTATCCACTGATACTTTTTTTACTACTGTTATACTTTTAATCTGTACTCAAAAGAAGAGACATTCTGCTCCGAAACATGTAGAGCTGTTTTTTATCATGAACCCTGTTTAATGATAAAATAACTAACAGCATTTGGATTTATAAGCATTAATATACACACTGAAATATGGTGCAGAAAAACCTTTTCTGTTCAAATTATATTTGGTATAATGCAAAAAAGAAGGTGTACCAAGTATGAGAAGAAATCAGGATTCGGGGAAATGTAAGAAGTATTAAATGACATTAAAGTAATTTGATTTTCAGAATCCTAGATCTTTAAATTCTTGTGTTCTGTGCAATGAAATTGTAAATCACTGAATCACAGAATAGTTAGGGCTGGAAGGGACCTCTGGAGATCATCTGTCCAAACCCCAAATAATATATAGTTGCTACAGACTATGGGATCCTGCTAAGATTAATCAATCCATAGTATTCCTTTCATAGTAATACCATAAAGTATTACTAAAGTATTACTATAAAGTATTACTAAAGTATTACTACTTTATAGTATTACTTATTCATAAGTAATACTATAAAGACATACTAAGAATTATTATAAAATTATTTTCAATCATTAGGATTACTATAAAACTGAAGTGCAAATAAGCATTACAGACAGATCTTTTATGCCATAGTCGCTAAAACTGTGATTACTGGAGAATCTATTTTGGCATACAGAAGAAGTAAGCTCCATTTTAAAATATAATCTTCTCTAATTTGGATGTGCACTAAATTATTCTGTAGAGACATTAAAATATTTTTTTCCAGACATTCTTCAGGTAAAATATAAACATATATTGTTATGTTTGGAGCTAGAAGTTCTCATCAAATTAATTTGGGCAAGGATATAATCATTGCAAAGTCAGGACTATACTTCACTATGAATTTCATGTAAATTTTTCTTAAAGCTATTTGAACTATTTTTTAGCATTCATTTTCATTTTAAAGGATAATTGTTTCCAGTCATTTGAATGTTTCACTATATATAAACTGTATTTTCTAAGAAGAAATTCCCATGGAATTAAATCTGGGATTGAAATTCCTTGTGGACAGTGCTGAATTTGGCAATTTTTTTTGACTGAAGACAAAAATAATCCCAGAAACAAAATATCTTTATTTTTGCTATTTTTAAGATGAAGTGTTTTATTTGAAAAACGAAGATTGTAAACATTTAACTCATTTGAATTAAATCTGAGTATAAATAAGAAGCCAGAAGAAAGCAAAGAAAAAAGCTCAATTAGTCATTTGAATGAAAATTAAAATCTGGAGTTTCTATATAGATGAAAAATTCTACCTACTTTTAAGATGACCACAAGCAAACTTATTTTAAAGTTCCTAATTCAGCTTTGAAACTAAAATTTAACCATTTGTATTATTCAAATTGGGAGGCTTAGTTACTGATTTAAACAATTTTTTAATCCCTAATGGTTATGAAATTCAGTGCAGGAGCTTTTCCAAGTCATATTTTCAGTCTCATTGTGTTCTATCAGAATCAATCAAATTGAGACAAGACCAAAGATCGAAATTTATTTTTCAGATTCTAATTCCATTTTACATTTGGGATGTTCCAGATTTTTACCCCAGCTCACTCTCCCATGCAAAGATAAAAAAAAAATTGTTCAGAATAGTTGTTAGTGGTTTTTTTCAGGAATGCTATAAATACTCCAAGCACACAGTACATGGCTTTTACACTAACTTGTCCATCTGACTGAACTGGAGGTGCAGTCTTCCTGTTGTTAAACCTATCAACACATTTTTAAACCTTTTCTGCCGAGGCAAGACGTGTGACACACAGTGGATGCGCAGTGCCGTCCGCCTCGGCACAGACCTACGAGGCTACACCAGCCTCAGTGAAAGGGAAGCATCCACTCTAAGCAAGTCACTTTCACATATTTCCTCTGTGAAAACATGGAGAAAGCAAGTGCCTCTGAAGGAGCAGATAGGCAACAAAAAAGATCATCAGAAGGACCCTCCTCTCTCCGTTGACCACAAAAGGTGCCTCAGTGACAAAGTGCTGCCTTTTGATGGCTAAAGACAGGTAAGGTGAACCTAACTCTGAGTGTCTGAATCAAATCCAGTGCAGTTTGTAAAGGTAACTGCAGAAGTTAAAGCACAACTTCAAAGCAGTTGGCATTCTCCTGAACCTTTTATAACATTTCTGCTTTTTTCATTCTGTCCATCCATAAATCAATAGTTATATTTTAAAACATTTTAATAAATATTTCCAAGCCTGCATGGTTTTTATTATATAGAATCAAAGACATTTCACCATTAGAAAAGTTCAGCTACATCATAATTGCCATGGCCATAGATTTCTTTTCAACAAACAGGGCTTTGCCTTGTGTGAATCATTGGCATACTGCACTTGAAATCTGCAACAAGCAACCACACATGCTCTTGATTTAGATAAAAGAAACCCACTGGCACGGTGTGGATGACTGCTAAGCAATATGTACCTCACGTGATGTCCTTTAATAGAAAGAGCACTCCATAGTACATAGACACAGAGCAGGTATAAAATTAGAGACAGACTGGCTGAAACGCTAGACTATAATCAGAGTTCACACAACTCCAGACATCAAACCCCAACTTCCGAGACCCCACAGTCTTCTCCAGTTCTCCACATATTTGTCCTGACAATCCATACTCAGTTATCAGAGAATCTACGCAGTGACTGCAAGAACTCATGGCGACAATACAGCTTTAGGACTTGATATACATTCTCATGCATCTCAGTGAACAGCAAAACTGAACAAATCTCTTCTCTGTGATTTACCCAGTTCTCATTCTCTAATTTCTAGACAAACTACTTTTACTTTATTTTGGATTAAATGCAGCCAGATAGTATCAGAAGACTTGCACAAGAGCTTGGTCCATGAGCCAGTAAAACAAAATCAAAGGAATCGTAAATATGAGGTCAGAAAAAACAGACTAACCCTTGGATTTTTTAACTCAGATATGTCACGTCTTCTACAGAAAAATTTGTCTTGAATTCTGACAAAAAAGTCTGGTGCCATGCCTGACAGATGAGAATCACGTTCTGACTATTATAATTGGGCTAGGGATGTGACAGTCAAAAGGTGATTTATATAATTCACCTTCTACCTGTATTAGCTGTAGGATGACATGAGATTAAAATCATGAGAGTTAAGGAGTATCTGTTTCAGAGAAAATGGCAAGAATTTGCTTTGTCATATAGTAAAGCTGTAAAGGACACCCCTGAGTTTCTCCAGTTCATTCCAAACAAAATAACTATTCAGAGGGAATGTAGAAAAAGCATTCATTAGCTATCACTTCAATGCCTGGGGCAGCTCATAAGTGAAGACTTCATGAAATCAAAGTGTCCATATATAATGTTTTTGCATATGATATACTTATCTAATTAACAAGAAGAGAAAGATTTTGTTTGTTACTTAAATCAGTTCTGTAACAAAGAAGTGAAATAACAAAGAATATTATTGTTAGGGAGTTTGTTCTGTTTGAAAGCAATTTTCCAACTCAAGTTTTAGAGAAAAATCTAACCTTCATTTTTCCAGATGCAACCATTTGCTCTTCAGTCTCCTATTGTCAGTTTTTCCCTGCCTCTGCCTTTCAGCTACCCAGTTGGGGTCCCTTAATTCCTTCTAATATGCCCCTGAGAGTATTTCATTCCATGTGTTAGGTTGCCCTAATACCTTCTCAAAAATATTTTATATACTCTATGATTTTAGTCACCAGACAGTTGTCTTTCCCTTATCATACATCTATGTTGCCCATTCTTAATCACCCATTCATGGTACTCACTTGGAGTTCACCTTGGTGGTGGTTCACAGACACATCTCCCGTGTTTTGGATAACACAAAGATTCTGTAAGCTTTGCAGATGAATATCTCCTTTACTCACACTTTTATTATTTCTGCCTCTTGTCTTTGTCCAATAGGTTCATCTTATTTGACCTCCTTTTACTCTGGGTATTTTGGGATTTTGGTCTGTCCTTCTAAGGGCACTGGCTCTTATTGCGAAAATAAATTTTTTTCCCTCTCTGAGATTTTGCATTTAATAACACTTTTTTCTATCCTTTTTCTTCACTTTTCCTTTACAATTTTTTTTCTTTTAGGACTCCCTCTTCTCATTCTGTTCTTGAATTAATACAGTTATTTTAATTTAGCCTTCTTTCTCAATTATCTCATAACTAAAAATAAAAATAACTTTAAAAAATAATCAGGAAGTCCTAACTATGCAATTTCTAATCTTAATCCAGAATGTTGGCTGACTGTGGGTTAATGATACAAAGAGCAGTATCATCTTATTAAACTCTGAGCTCACATAGCTTCATTTACCACATGGGGCTCATACAGCATTGCCTGCCCAACTGAGTTTTCTTTAAGAACCTTTTCACTCAAAAATTATGAAACAGCATACGTCAGGATAGAGGATTATATTCCCACATGAAGCAAGGACTGCAAAAATATTTAGGAACTAATCATCTCATGCACACCTGCAGATAGAAATTTCTCTCCCAGACGCATGTGCTTGGCTATTGGAATGCTTCTTTCTGAGTGAGCACATAAACAGTTTTCAACTACACTCATTCTTTTGAAAAGTACTTTTTCCCTGTGTGGTACAACATCTGACTTACAGATTTTTTGACATACAAAGGACCATTAGAAACAACAGTTCTTGTTACAATACTTATGATTTCAGTCTAACTGCTGAGATAGTACATGTAATTTTTTCTACTCATAATTACAGATTCTATTATTTTGGGGACGATAAAAGGTAAAGACATATTCGGGCTCTCATTCTTTTCCTTTCAGCAATCTTTTCCTTGCATGCTAGCAAGTGCAATGAACTCTCTGTGCCTCTCATGAAGATACAATCTGTTAAGTACTCATCACTCTCTCAGTCAACCAGCACCCAAATTACTTGTTCTGTGTAATTTCCTCCTACCTTATAAGCACTGACATATTCTAAGCCTTTTTAAACTTAGGAATGGTTGTCTAGAGAAAAAAGTCATTTCTCGTGTCATTTCAGGTACTTGCAAACTAAACCTTAAGAGGTCCCTCTACCACTAGTGATAAGATAAACAATGTGACCTTGGAAACACTTTTGTCAAGAGAATCTTGATGGTTAGTTCATGAATCCTTAAGATCCAAGTTATTCTGATAAGCTTTTTCAACATTTATTGCTATTTCAGGTCTCTGTTACAAGTGGGACATCCTAGTTTGTTATTCTGTCTTTTTTTCTCTCACATGAATAAATTACAGGGTTCTGCTTCTTATCACAGAAAACATTCCACTGATCATCTGGGGAACACAAAATATTTTTTTCAGTCTATAAATTATTCTTATAGAAACTCTCATAACTAGCAAGACAGTTGGTTTTGTTTTGAGTTTTGTGTGTGCCTTTTTTGACAGCATTTGTCTAAAATAATCACATGTGGTCTATCAAATTTTAGTTTTGTCATTAGACCTGTCAGTCTTTCATAAAACATAATTTTAAACACATATGCACACACACAATAAACCCTTTGCAGTGTCTTGGCCAATGAGTGTGAATGACAAATATACCTGGCTGTTCTCCTATGGTGTTTTCTTACTGTTCATTGGCAGAAAAAGTGATTTCATGGTAGAAGGTTGGAAAATGACCTCTTGTAATGATGAAATTTGCATAAATAAATGCTGATTGCACAAAACGAATAATGTGCAGTGAGTATCATCACAATAAGTTGTCTCCTACTGACACAGTCTAAGTTAGAAGAGTACAATTATGCAAATCAAACTAATGCCAGTTTCTCATTACTGTCGTGGTGGAGGCAAACACATATCCTCCATAGACAGCTTGATGCTGGGACACAAGCCAAAATGCTTGGTTTTGCTGACATAGCAACTGAGTCAACAAAAATAGGATATAATAGTAATACATCAGAGGAATCCATATCAGGACAGACCTGAAACTTAATGGACTGTGAATCTTTTGTCTGCAGAGAGGCCTTTCACTGGTATTGACCCATAATACACCTGCTTCCACTTTTGCCAATTTTATAGAAATAGATTACAGAAGCAATTGCTTTTTGGAGCTGAAATATCTGCAAAACAGTCTGTTAGCTTTCCTTATAGCAGATGAGATGACATTTATAAATACTTAAATAATGTCATGTATCCCACGTTTAAAAACTTCCCAGAATAATTCACAGGCTGCTTGTGGTTGCTTGATCTAATGTTTATGTGAAGTTTTGTTATGACACCACTGGGATTTTCAAACAATGCCACTTTTCTTGTGCCATCTTAAAAATATTGAGACAAAAATATTCAATTTTTCTTCTGAAAAAAAAATTGCAGCAGCAATTACCATTACTATGAGGGACTGAATATAAAAAGAGGTTGATAGCTCCTCTCAGAGTGGTGCTAACCCTTGAGAACATGTACAGCATTGGTACTCTGAGCCACTGAAGAAAAATCTAGTGCTCTAGCACTTCAATTTCTCACTCTTCTTATTCAAGTAATTACTACTTGTTTGAACTCATCTGCGTGTTTGCCTTCCATATATATGCTGGCATGCAATTCCGAAAAATCAAGTTAAGACTGAGCTCACAGTTTGAAATTAACACCACCCAATGCGCACACAGGACCAGTAGAGGAGTTTGCTGCCCAACAAAATTCAGCATTAGGGGACATTTCAGAAATATGACTTTGCTCAAAGACAAATTGGAAGGTACTCCACTTGACTTTAAACAAAGGACAAAAAAAAAAACAAAAACCAGCAACAACAACATGCAAAACCCGCACTAAAGCCAACAGTCATTTTATAAAACAATCAGATCAGCTAACATCAACTGACGTAGATTGTATTCTGTGAAAGCAGTCTCTATGAGCTCTCGTCCTTGGAAGAATCACTCCAAACTACCCAGCATGTACACAAATTTACCTAAAATTTCAGCTGCAGATAACCTCATGAGACAGAGCAATTAACCACATCTGTAAGGACTCACAGTTTAAACACTTCTGAAAGTCTTCCTGAGGTAAGACCTCTGCATTTCTATTACCACTACTGTTGCAGTCACAGCACCAGCAATTGAAAAAAGGTTTAATAGAGACAAAAGAGTCTCTTCCATGTTATTTCAGGGTACCTGTATGGATTCTGCTACAGAAAGAAACAAAGCAGGCCCTTCCTTTTATACCTCCTCCTTGCTAATGCATTACCACTTCCAGTAAAGCACACTGAGAGTGTTGATGAAGCCAGAAGGTTGGCACAGCTCTGCATAGCTGCCTTTGGAGGCAAAGATGCCCTGCTGGACATTACTTTTTAAGAAATCAATTAAGTGACAGGAGATTGGGATACTTCCTTGCTGATAAAAGTTTGGCCACTTCTAAAATTCTTTTCAAATCAGAGAAGTTACACATTGACCTTTAAAAATACTGTTGGTTTGCTTTGAGAATATCAAATTGCATTCTATGATGGGTATTTAAGAAAAAATCTGATGCAAGGAGGACACCTTTCAGAAGAAAAATAGAGAATATTTTAAACTCTCTTCATGCATCATGCTTCTTTGAACTCACTCAAAATGAACACTGTGCTGTATTATCCAACTATGACTAAGAACAGGTTTCCTCCAGAGCAAATTATTTTTAGCAAGACAATTCATCACACATTTATTGCTCTGTTACTGATGCCTCAATTTATGGTTGCAATTCCAGGAAAGCAGAGCTATAAGGGAAAATATATAAACATCCAGTTCCTCAGCCTTTCTTCAGCTGTGAGTCCACAGTTTAAGGGTTTTCATCTCAAACTGAGAAGTAAAACATAGACGGTAAAATCTAAGTTAAAAATTGGTGACAAACTTGTGAAAAAATGGAAACTTGGTTTGATGAGGGACAATATTGTACATATTAGCAACAGAATTTTATCATAATAGGTGTGTATCTGCATTCCCTGTCAATCATTTTTCTAACTGCTGCCAATTTCAAGAAACTGACAAGGAATTTCCAAGAGATTTTCTAAATATTTCATGAATCCAGGTTGCTAAGCAAGTATTCCTGTGAAGGAACCAATATTAAAGGAAACCTTCATATACATCCTAATTTCAGGAAAAGCTTCAAAGTTAATCCTACTTTTTCTGACCCTAAAGGCAACCAAAGAGCTCTAGAAGAGCAGCCCTCATAGGCTGTGCCTGCAGCCCTGGGCAGGTGCTGTCTGTGGTGCATCCAGCAATCTGTTCCTGCCAGCACCAGGTCTCACAGACCCACAAAGTTTTCTCTCCTATCCAGATCAAAAAGTGGCCCCAGGGTATTTCTTTATTCTGTTGGACAGCTTCATAGGAGAGATTTTATTATGGCAATTTCCACCTGTTCTCAGAAGTTTTGAAGTCTCCTCACAGAATCCATACTTTTCCTTATTTTTATGCTGTCAGTATAAAACTGTCAAGTTTTACCTTGGCTTATAATAAAGTTTATAATAGAGCACGCAACTGCAATTTTCTCTTGTTAGGGTATGGACATGTCATCACTCCCATCTACTGCCTCTTTCTTGCAGCAACTTCTACTCTCCCCTATCAAATCTATTTTCCTCAATTCAATGATGTTGAAGGGCCAGGAGGATCTCAAAATAAAGATGCTCAGGCAGTAAAGTTGGAGAGAAACTAAAGCTGGAGAGAAACTAAAAGGAAACTTGGGTTTACTTAACAGGAAAGTAGCATTTATGAGGCTTCTGGTGGACGCCATATCCTTTCTGTGCCCCCAAACATGATACCTGACATCTCAAGCTTGTAATAGACATGTACAGCTAGCTGACTTTTATCTTGCTTGTGTCATATTGATCTATCAGTGAATCCATAATAAAAGACAACAGTCTGAAACAGTAAAAAGTAACAGCCATTGAGATGGATAGCTGCAGCTAAAATGTAATTTCATTGGGACACTCAGTGCAAAGAACTGTGGATTCATGTCAGGTGGGGCACAAGTACCCCCTTCAAAGCTCACTGCTGCAAACAGCTGGTACAAAGATGACCTGCCTTCAGAATATATGTTTCAGTATTGATTTTCATAGTTTCAGAACAACAGGAAAAGCCAAATGAAAGTTTCTTTGCAGAATACTAAAAGTAATTTACGTTCTTCTTTTGATTCCATCTCTGTATTTTGCTTTATGGCTCACAGTACAAGTGCTTGTTTTAAAAATTCATTCCTGACTCAGAAAGAAAGCACAGAGTTGAAGATCTTTGGGAGTGCAGAGCAAGAAACGAGCCACGAAATGAAATGAAACAAAACAAAAATGCATTAGGATCTAGTGGTAAGTCATTACACAGCAAAGTTTGTATTTTAAACACAGACACACTTGTTGTTCTGGTAGCTTATAATGCTATAAATTTAGCAGCAATATGAAGAGGAAAATATGTTGTGAAGATACTCTTATGACAACATGATAACAATGGCTTCTTATGGCCTATGTTCCTGAAGTCAACCTTAAATAGTTTTCCTGTGTATAACAAAATCATTATTTTAGGATTCTTCAGGGTTATGACCAAAGGGCTTGTCTAAGTGAGATAAATGCTAACACCCTTCTCATGCAGCTCTATGCTTCCAGGACCATACCTCTAGTTTTAGCGCATAGTTTCCTTCTATCTTTAAAAATGGAAATTATAACGTAAGGGGCACAGCAGTTACTCACTGTGAAGTGCTTACAGGTGTCAAAAGGTCCTGTCTGCCTCTGCCTCTCCACCAAGAAGTCACTGAAGTTCTGTGTTGGACAAAGACAATCAAGTAATGGGACTTGGGAATTAAATCTGAGCTGCCTGGTAAACAAACTTTATTCAAGATTATTATTTCAGGCTATCTCAAGAGTACGGCAAATACAACCTAATTTGTTACAGTTGCTTTACAGTTTCAAACATTCCCTCATTCTCATGACACTTGCTTTATTTGTATTTAATGGTACTTACAGTGCTTTGGAGTTTTTAATTTTTTTTTTTAATAAAATGATAAGATAATCTTTGGATGTCACCAGCTAAAAGAATAATGTCTCATGTCATGACAGCAATCCAGTCTCCCTTGAATACTTACAATTACTCCAAGAGCTGAGACTGTATATACAAGCTTGTGTTTCCTCTGCCTACAACCAGACGCCTGATTTGTTGCAATAACAGAGCCAGTTATTTTTTATAGCCAATAGACTGGCTGCCATCTCTGAGCAGAAAGATGGCTTTTCAAAAGACAACATTTGAGGAACATTTTGCCTACCAGTTCTCAAAAGACTGTTCAGTGTGTTGATCTGTCAGCAGTTTCTGCCACGTGAACCTCATGGAACAAACCAAAAACTCCAGAAGAGTGAATGTGCAATTCCTCTTGAAGCTGCTAAGGGACAGTGTTAATGGAAAATTGTGTTTCAAGGTAAAAAATTGGGGGATTTTCCCTCAGTTCCTGCTTGCACTGGCAGAGAATTGTATGTTAAGCTCCTCGTAATCTTCTCAAGCTAACATTTTTACAGCTCTTCTTTTTCTGATGTCTGAGTCAGTCTTTAGCACTCAGAAACACTCAGATCCATTAGTCCCACTTCTGCACACCACTCAGATCTACAAAATACCTTCAGAAGATGTTCATAGAAACTGAAACTCATAACCTTATCACAGAGAGACACTTATCCAGGTGAAACACTGGTTATGGCCCACCATGCTCCTCACACACCTCCTCCTGCTGACAGCCTCTCACTTCTCTGCTCCTCATCTCCTACTCCCCTTTTCTCTCTGGCTGTCCACCTGGCCCATGTATCAAGGAGTTGATGCCATGGACTAACCCCCATGCCCGAAGAAATGCCTGAGCTGACCGGCACCTGGTCACCACTGAAGCTGCCCTTTTGTGCTGCTGCCCTGCTCCTGCCTCACTGCCCCCTCTTGTCATTCTTCCTCTCACTGCCTGCAGGGTTCACTCCACCATGCAGGGAGCCAAAGCAGCTCAACAAGACAGAACAAAACTAATTCATTAAACCATCTACATAGTTTTCTGGCATTAGACTAAGCTGCCTCAGCTCACTAAGGGATTCAGAGGAGCTGAGGAAAGAGGTAAGGCCACACATCAGTGGAGGACAGCAGGACCTGTTCATGCCAGCGCTGCTACATTGCCTCTTCCAACAGTTGTGTCTAATACTTCACTGGGGAGTTTATTTCTTCTTTTTCAGACTTGATAAAAAGTTCAAATAAAACCTATTAATTTTCCTTAGAACTTTTATTTCTCTGGAGTACTCCAGAACACTTTTCCTTTCCTAATAGCAAGCCACTGTTGGATTTCTGGAGATTTGGCCATTAGAGCAAATTCAACATCTCAGAACAGGATGAGGGAGAGTAAGCCTATGCCAAAAGCCTCTTGGAGTAGTTTTTGGATTTATAGACTTTTATGGCAAGCTGTGATGGCATGGGATGTTATTTTACCATCTAGTTAACTCTATACTGATGAGGACAGTGTCCTCATAGCAACCATTTAAAAAACCAATTCACATATTTTGTGCCAAACTAAATTCATATGATCAATAAAAGGAAAGAACACAGCTAATAGCAGAAAAACATTTTTACAAAATGGCCCCTCCCCAATGATCCTTCAGCCTTTACTCACACACAAGATTTACTGAATACCTTCCAGAGCTTATCCAGGAATTCAATAACTAATGGATACTAAAAATCATGGACTCAATAAAGGAATTAGTTTTATGGCCCATTACAGTCCTCTTACTGTACATCCTACTGATCTCTCTCCACGCACTGGTGCTAAATTGCAGTTTCTGTCTCCACTCCACAGGAATTCTCTCTAGCTAACACTCATCCATACAAAAACCCCTTTCTCTCAAGTTGTCAAATCAATTAACATAATTAAGTTACACTAAAAACAATTGTTTCTGTCATTAGCTGGGAGTTTACTGCTTCTACAGTCATACTTCCACAGCTACTTCAATTTAGTCAAAAGGAATGGTGTACTGAAAGGAGATTTTTAATATTTTTTATCTTCCTCCAAAACTTCTTCTCTTTCTACTAGTACCACAAAATTCAGTTGCTTTGGAAAAAAGCTCCAGGAGAAGATGAGAGAGTTCACGCTAGCCCTGTCTGGCCAGGGAAAGATATGTGCAAACCAGACAGCTGGTCAGAGCAGCTAGAGAACACCCTAAGCCAGGGAAGAGAAAGGAAGCTCAAAGCAGGCAAAGCAGTGACCACAGCAGCACTGCAGCCCTCCCACTGCACTTGGAATGCTGAGGACATCACAACCCACACCACTCTCCTCAGATGCTTTCCCCGCTGCACTGGCTCAGAAATCAATGACACTGAGAAGGACTGTTTCACAGACTTGGATACTTGAAGTAATGCCTTCTCTCTAAATGGCAGACTTTCATAGATTTTGACGGAATTTTATTTTTCATATCTACTCAATTTGAATTTCAAGCTGTTCTATATCCAATTCCCCCTTTACAGTGCCTCTCAATCAAAACATTGTCCTGATTATGACATTAACTCTCCAGTTTGTTCTGAGAGACTGGGAAGTGTATTGCCTAGGACCAGTCAGATATCATTCATAAAAAAGTCAATATATTGTCACTATGAGAATTATCATCAACAGAGCTTTAAGGCTAGACTTGGTACGGCTCCACTTAAAAATATTTCTTTACTGCACTAAAAGCCTCAAGAAGCATCCAAGCACATCTATCAACACCTATACCCAGCATGCTCTCAGAATATTACTGAGAGCACTGACTTCCTGACAACACTGAGAAGAGCAACATCAGAATGACCTTTTGTAAGATAATGTATTACACCCCTTCATCATCATCCTTACTGCTGGGATTTCTCTCAGATGATGCATCAAATTAACAAGTCTGTGTCTCCATAAATTCATGTTTTCAAGCAAGTTAGTTAAATTATTTAAAATAAAAAATGAATTTAAAATTTAGGAGAAAGAAAGAGACCAAGAACTACACATATTGCTCAAAGCACTGACCGTGCATATTTTTATGATGTGTAGTGCTTCATTATTTAAATAATTTCCTTGCTGGCCAAGCACTCTGAAGAGGTGGTGCTACAATCGGCATAATTCAAGCTGCTCTTAATAAAAGAAGCTTTACATGACATACAAAATCCAAGCTGGGATCCTTAGATGGAGGGAAGAAGGAAACAGAGAGAAAGAGAATACTACAATTTATTTTCCATCAAAGCAAAACTAATTTGATCATATAGGGATAATTTTTGTCTTTTGAACTGTCCTGGTAATCGAAGTATAGACTAAAGGACAATAACACAAACTAGCAGAAAAATAATATCTCAGCCCTGTACTGCCTCTTCCTCCCTCAATCCTTTCACTCCTCTCTCTTCCACCTTTCACAGTCACCTGAGTTCTTCTTCCTGACTCACATGATCATGGGTTAGTCAGTTTTCATTAAACTAACTTCTTTTTGCTATTCCCATGGTCCATTACTTTTTGCCTGATTCCTGTGAAGTAAAGATGAGTCAGTAGGGAAAGAGGAAATAAGCAATCAAAATTAGAACTGCAGGCACATGATAAGCATCATTAAGAGCTCACTTCTTCCTCCTGCTCTCCTGACAGCTCTGTTACTTTCTCATCTTCTAATTTCACTGGATGATCAAGACAACACATATTTAGTTAGCACTCAGGCCTCTGTAGTCCTGAAGGTCCCTGATTCCATTCATTTCAGCCCTTAACAGAATTCATATTCATTTCACCCACTTCCCTGCACATTTTCCATACCATCCCATTGTGATGAAGGCAGAAAAGGGAAAAACAATCTCTGTCTCTTCTACAGTTGTTCCACATGCATAATGAAGAATTAAAGATCACTTATGTCAGAGCAAGGCCACAAGAAGGAGCATGGCCTCCCTCTGTTTCTAATATTCATTTAAGACTCTCAACTCTAGGAGCTGAGACACTACCTAGCAGTCTGTGCTCCAGAAATTACATCTATCTAACAAGTATCACATAGTATTGTGACTGCCATGGAGCAGTGACTGAAACCAAGAGCTTCCTCTCTTCCTGGCAACCTCCAAATCTCTAGGTTACAGAACTATGAACTCCTAGGCTCCCTTTTATTCAGTCAGTCTTTTAACCCCTTGTTTTGTGGTTTTGTGGTGTGGTTTCGGGGTTTGGGGTTTTTTACTTGCTCTAAGAGCCTTACTAGACATCTGTCTCTGGAATAGTGTGTAATCTAAAAGTGCCAATTTAAAGGTATGTAAAAAGTCAGATTCACATTCTGCATATATGTATCAACCAGTGATATATTATTTAAAAGGGAATAAGTGACTATCTAAAAAGGAAAATACATCTTAAAAGAAAAGCATAGTCATATATTTTAAATCCAATATTCCAAGCTGTGAAAATTATGTGAAAAAAAGGTGTTTGATACATATTCAGCATTAATCAACTCCCTTATTGGTCACTTTGCAGGAGTTCTTGTTCCCTCTGCAACCCTATTAGGACCTGTCTGACTCCACAGAAATACAGAATTTGTGTACTTTCTTAGAAGGTTCTAGCTAAGGGGATCTAAATGGTTTATTGCATTTCAGCTTGAGTGTTTTGCTGCTGTCTCTTCATTGGTCTGCCTGTACTTAATTCTTTTGTGGTTTTATTGGTATTTAGCAATCTGTACTTCTGGATGCCACTATGTCAGATGAAAGATGCTGAAGTCTCTGCCTCAATGAATTTATTGCAAATTCCACCTACGAAGCTTTAAACAATAGCTGAGAAAATGCATCAAAAGGATAAAGAAAGATTTTAAGGAAAATAAACTTGAGTCTGAGCCGCAGATTTTAGTCCCACAACACTATGACTTGAGTGCAGCTCTTCTTGATCTATAACAGTATAGGAAAGATCAAGATATCATCTCATAAAGGTCTTTTGGGACAATACTTTTAGGACCTGAAAGCATTTCAGGATTTTACCTCATTAACATCCATTCTAAACAGAAGATCTTGGCAGTACATCATAAATAGGAAATTACCTGTACTCATTGGTGTGTCTGTTTTTCGAAACAGCCTGACAGCTGCAGAGAGAATGCTGATCCATTTGACACACTGCACATTAAGTTGGTCAGCTAAATATGTGAACCGTGAAACACTGATGCCCGTTAAAAGAAGTGCTTCAAATTAATCAGCTGAAATCTGAAATATTGTACTTTATTGTATTAACATTTTATAAATAACAGCCATTATTTCTAGTCAATTCTTCCATGCAAACAGAAAGTGTCATTAGCTATGTTTTGGCCTGGTTCTTTGTCTAATTTCTACAGCTAAGGTGGCAAAAAGGTTATTACAAGTAATAGCAAATTTAAAGTTTTATTAGCAGTAAACTGCAAAAGCTAATGGTGATGCCAACACTAGATAAAATCATTGTCACAGTTAATTTTGAACTCTTTATTTCAAACTTAATAATAGGAAACTCAATGGAGAGGATATTACACGGCCCATATCACTCATGAGTGCCGCAGGCCTGAGTAACTTGTTATTTTGCTCATGAGTGAAATAAAATGCAGATTATACTGCCTGCTATCAGGGGCACTGCTTTAATTGAGGGTGCATGAATGGTGATGAAGGAGTACCAAGTAGGTTTCATTTTCTCAAATGTTAGAGGAATGATCTTTGTGGTTCCGTGACTTGTCAAATCACTTCTCCATTACTGTTGCATTTTTAAAGTTCTTTCTGTTCCTTCCTAGATCTTAAAGAGTAGTTAGGTATGTTTTTTGCTTTTGTCAGGGATTATGTGAAACTGCTTCTGTAACATCCTGGTGCCTGTAAATCTCTCAGTTCATTTGCTACACAAGGAGAAAACAATGGAGTATCTGTGTCTGGATCAGAGCTAATCATGTATGCCAGCCAACACATACTACTTCTCCACCCTGAGACATTCTCACAATCAGAAATAAATAATACAAGATATACTCCTCCTCCTTACTTTAGATTTATTCAGAAAATAGGTGTTTCCAAGAAGTGATAGCACATGAGAATTTCTATTCTTTTCCTAAAGTAGGTTTCTTTTCTATTCAACCATTTATTGTTCTAATGCACTGAATGCCACAAATCACAATGTTCCCTATCTGGACTTGGGAAAGTTTTCTTCATAATTATCTGAAAGATAACTTTTCATTTTTATATCCTGTACTACTAGCTAGGAAGGTCTAGCTTCTAATCAGACTGCGTTTCTCCAGTACTGGCTAAACCTTGCAATTTCTTTTATTCAGCCAAAACCACCCCAGTTGTTACAAACCAATTACTAACCTACCACTGAAAATCAACAGAAGGATTTTTCCTGATCTTAGCAGGCTTTAGGTGAGGTCTCTAAATATTAAGGGCTGTAAATTTCCTTTTTATTCATGAATGTGTACTAGAAGAAGATGTCCTACACCTCTTAATCCACCCTAGTCAGGGCTATCACTGTTGCACTTCTAGGCAATTGCTGATAGCATTCTTGCAAGATTACTAAAGATGTATTTATCAGCTTTCATTATCAAGCTCCATATCCAGCATAGAATTAACAAGGAGTAAAAGCAGCATTATGTGTTTGACAAATTGGAATCCTGACAACAGGTAACTGTAAGCACAGTGCATTTCCATGTAAGATGCTCAGATGAGCTTTTTTCTCAGTAGTACAGTTAGATTAGTGTGGTGTTCACTGAAGCTGATTTAGTCAACCAGAAAAGAAACAATAGCTGCAATTGTAACATTGCATTGCTCAGTGTAGACATATTGTGAGGGGCCATTTCTGATGTGCTGACAGCAAAAAATGAGGTGCTGAGCTAATGAATTGGGGTTTTTTAGTTTCAGAGTTTTTACTCAATTTCTCTAATGCAACCGAAAGGAGAATTTAGTGATCAAATCTCACACAATACCAATACTGTAATAGCTACTTCCTACATCTCTGGGAGCCTATGTTAAGCCACTAAGTAATTAAGTGCAATCAATCCTTGATAGCTAAATTAGACCTAAAATTACAATTCAGATTTCTCCTGAAATAACTACAATAAAACTATTTTTACTGAGGAAACTATTTAAAGCCCTGTGCTAAAGAGACCATTAAGGATTTTCTACAACCCAGCACATGTGCACTGACTCAGGCTGACCATCATCCTTCTAAATAAAATCTTAACATTTCTAATGGCATGAAGGACCATCTTTTGTAGCCATACCACAATGATTCTCTGGCAAATGCCTCAGACAGGATGGGTCTATGCTCATAACTCCATCTTTCTTAAAGAATAGTCTTTCTCTCCCCATGGTGTGTAGGAGATGACAAAGAAGATGGCTCCTTTTCAAAATGTCTTTCTTCTAAAAGGAGACAAGACATTGACACAGTGGAAATCAAAATTTTTCACCTTCAAAAAGGGACAGAACAGGGTTTAAGAGGTTACCATAGTTTCATCTTCTTAAATTAAGAAGAGAGAATTTAGTCAAGAAAAAATTTAATCCATTGTTAAGAGTTCATTTTACTTTTCTTTGGTGACATGTGCTTTTCTTTGGTGACAGGGGCTTCATGCTTGCAGTGTTTCATTTCTCTTGGGACCTATTGTAGACTTCAAAAGATAAAAGAAACTATTGTTCTGTAAGCCACTGAACAACGTAAAATCGTATTGTAGTATAAGTTTCTTTGACAGGTTGACCTCATGAAGAGATTCTAGCTATTTCTTTTCATTTTCTTTACTATGGCTTTCGTGAATTAGGCTAGGATATTGATTTTGTGGCAACACTGAAATCATAATGGCTTTTAATTTCAAAGATGCCTGTTTGTCTTATTACATGTCTGTTTCTGAAGAGTTACATGAGAATTTAAGCCTTACTACCTTAAACTTTACATCTGCTTCCAACTTTCAGGCCTAATAAAGCCTTTCAATTTGCTTTTCCAATTTTTTTTAATCTCACCTAAACACGTGCTCATGCAGAGGGCTGCAGATCATTTCCTCTTAGTTCTGACTTGATTCAAAGCAGTTGCCATATGCATCTATTCAGCACCAAACACACTGTCCCCAGCTTTTGGTAAAAGGTTCAGAGTCTTGGTCATCAAAATACACGTGAAACGCTTAACAGAATTTTCCAACCATCTTTGATCTTTATGTAACTCAGAACATGGATGAGGGGAGAGAACAGAAAATACAGAATATTACAAAGGCAGGATTTTGAAACACAATGAGGAAAAATTCTGGGGGTATTATTCGAGTACGCTGATTCCTGTCTCAGCATTAAAAGCAAAAGCAGAGGTTACTTTTTCAGCATTCCTCAAAGTAGTTCATATTGCAATTCATGAACTTGAAAATCCTAAATTGAATTGAGAAAATAATTCCAACTAAACATGAAAATACTATACAGCTTTCACCAAACATTTCTGCTTCTTCTGAAGGAATATTTTCTTATTTTGCATGACTTTTATAATAACTATGTAGCACAAATTTTTAAAATGCTAAATGCTGTGGTTTTTAAAAGGACCATATGCTAACTGGAAAACTTTTCAAAAACACATGATATCTAAAAGAAGAAAAAGAAACCAGAAGAAACAACCAACCAATCAGAAACCTCAGTTCACTCGTAAAAGCACTGAGATTCTTTTACTGACAAGGATATTCCTGTTCTCAAAGATTCAGGAAGTAACTTCACCTCTATCCATAAATGAATGGAATGATTACTAACAACAAAAATGCTCAAAAAGATCTTCAAGTTGGGAGTAAAAGAAAAAATAAAAAGGACGTCAGTTTTTCTGATGTCAACAATTGCATTTAAATGCAAATAAAATCCAGATAAATATATTTATTATTTGTCATTGTTTTTATTCATTACTATTTTTGATATATAATATTTGTAAGCTAGGAATTAAGATAAATATATGCTCAAAGTTGTAACTGATTTTGGACTGGAAGCATTTTTCTTATATTTTTCTATTCAGAACACACACAAAAAAGGATAATTAAAATATTAGCATTACTTATATTAAAGGTTAATTTGTTGAAGGTGTCTGTCTTATCTTTCAATTTTAAGTACAAATTATTCCTGGTGGACATTTATTAAATATTTTAATCTAGTCAAAGAGATAAAAAGAGAGAGAATTCTTTTTCTGTAGTTGTGTAGAAATACTATAAAACAGATTTCATACCCAACTATGTCTTCAATCAATGCCTAATTTGATGATTATAGTGAATATTTTATACCATTAAAAACAGGGGAATATGTTTAAATGTTTATATCTGTATTTCAGTTAAGTTCAATGTGTATTATGATAACTTCTTTTGCCTGAGGTATTTCCACTGCACAGGAAAAGAAAGTTTATTTTTATTTTATCACTATAGTTCTTCTGTATCTTTTTGCATTAATGTTAAACATAACTGTCCCAGTTTTCTCTCTACTATTTTCTACTTGCCAATTTCAGACTAATAAGCTAGGATTTGGGGACCGCTAGAGGGTTATATGAGCATTCTACTGAATTTTAAGTCAAGTTAGTCATATGAATCTTAATTATCATGTGTGGGAAACTGATACCTCCCTAAGAAATCCCTTGTGATAGAAACAAAAAGGAAAAGTCAAAAGAAAATTTCCATTCACAGATCATGAAAGCTTCTCCGTTTCTGACAGTAAGTATTTTGCTATTTACTGCCTTAAGTAACTTAGATGTGTTTTGAGAAAAATAAATATACCCTTCCAAAAAATCAAAACAAAATAAACAAATAAAAAGAAAAAAAAAATTGGGAAAAGAAAGAATCATTATCATGTCCATTTTTCAGTTCAGAAACTGGGGCCGAAAGTTTGGGGGATCTCAGGAACAATGTAAATATGTAGAAACAGCTGAACCCTAAATCCCACATCTCGCATTTAAATTTGGCCCACACTTGTATACATGGCCAAAACATCCCTGAATTACTGGGAGAAAGATCTAACTTTGCAATGAAACACAGGGGTTTGGTTTACTCTCTAATGTCAATGAACAATTAAGTGGCAACCGTTTAAAGCAAGATGTGCACAGATTCTGGGAGCACGTGGCATTCGTACACTTTACAGAATCCTGTGTTACTGGGTTGAGCAGCAGCTGACAAAATGGCCAGATTTCCTGTGTTCTCACAAACAATCGTTGTGGGCCAATAATTTATTGCAGTAATCCCCAGAGTTAGACATCTAAGTTTGTCGGTTCCGGGAGTGCTCTG